>CM056060.1:62064020-62318508 GCA_029574335.1 Rana kukunoris | reverse complement strand
AACTGTAGATCGCAATGTTCATCCAGGTATGCACAAGCAAAAATCTTGGGAAGCCATCGAAGAGCCTATCCACCATACGTTGGAAGGTCGCCGGGGCGTTTTTCATCCCGAATGGCATGACCTTAGACTGGTACAGGCCGAATGGGGTAACAAATGCTGACTTGGGGATAGCATCCTCGGCCAGGGGAATCTGCCAATAACCTTTACACAGGTTGATTGTAGTCAAATAACGTCCCCTGGCTATACGATCTAGCAGTTAGTCTACCCGGGGCATCGGGTAAGTGTCAGTGGTGCTCTTCTCATTGAGTCGCCTGTAGTCCACACAGAACCGGGTAGTTCCGTCTTTCTTAGGCACTAGGACTACAGGCGAGGCCCAAAGGCTGTCCGAGGGCTCAATGACTCCTAACTGAAGCATCTCCTTTATCTTCTTCCGCATCCCTTCTCGGACGGCTTCAGGGATACGGTAGGGGGCCTGTCGAAGGGGTGCTTGTCCAGGGGTCTCGACCTTATGCACAGCCAGAGTCGTATAGCCCGGTTTTTGGGAGAAAGTTGCCTGTTTCTCCCACAGAAGCCGCTTAGCCTGTTCCTTCTTTGTGGGACTTAACCGGTCCCCTAGCTGTACAAGGCTAATGAGATCAGTCTGGGGGTCTCCCTCTAGTAAATCCGGGAGGGGCAAATTTTCTGAGTCGTCCGCAGCAGGGGCGCATACGGCAGCGACATCCTCCTGCCGTTCCTGATACTCCTTCAGCATGTTCACATGAAAGGTCCACTGGATTCTTTCATCTGCACAGCTGGCAATGACATAGGTGGTATCACATACCTGGGCTACTACCTTATATGGGCCTTGCCAGGATGCCTGCATCTTGTCGGTCTTCACCGGCTTGAGCACTAAGACCTTCTGCCCAACCCGGAAGATACGCTGTCGGGCCCCCCGATCATACCATCTCTTCTGTCTCCCCTGGGCCGCCTGGAGATTCTCCCTTACCATCAGAGACAGTTGCTCCATGCCGTCCCTGAGTTCCAGGACATAAGGCACTATGGGGGTCCCCTCCCGTTCTGTCTCTCCCTCCCAGTGTCCTCTAATGAGATCGAGGGGTCCGCGCACCCTTCTCCCATAGAGTAACTCGAACGGGGAGAAACCAGTGGATTCCTGGGGTACCTCTCTGTACGCAAATAGCAGGTGAGGCAGAAATCTCTCCCAGTCCCTGAAAGCATCCGAAAAGGTCCTCAGCATCTGCTTGAGGGTCCCATTGAAGCGCTCACAGAGACCATTCGTCTGTGGGTGGTAAGGTGAGCTAAGTAGGGGTTTAATATTGCACACCTTCCACAACTGCTGGGTGAGCATTGCAGTAAACTGGGTTCCCTGGTCAGAGAGGATCTCCTGAGGATACCCCACTCTAGTGAATATCTTAACCAGGGCATCAGCTACTGTCTCTGCTTCAATGTTGGACATAGCGACTGCCTCTGGGTAACGGGTGGCATAGTCCACCACGGTGAGAATATACTTCTTCCCGGATGGACTAGGTCTTGCCAAGGGACCCACAATGTCAACAGCTATGCGGTAAAAGGGCTCCCCAATAATAGGCATAGACATAAGTCTAGCCTTAGGGTGGTCACCCCTCTTGCCTACCCGTTGGCATGTGTCCCACGTTTGGCAGTATTGTCGCACATCCTGGTTAATATTGGGCTAAAAGAAATTCTGTGTGATCCTATGGGCTGTGCGACGGGACCCTAGATGTCCTGCTAGTGGTACATCATGCCCGATTCGCAGAATCTCCAGCTGGTATTTTTTAGGTACCACCAGCTGTCTTTTCTGTGAAGGGGCCTTACTTCTCTGGGCTGGCTTGGGGATCCTATACAGTCTGTCCCCCACCCATTCATAAAGCTCCCCATCTATTCCCCTTTCCGAGTATCTGCCTTAGCCCTATACCTCTGTAAGGTCGGGTCCTCCCGGTTTCCCTCCCGAATACGTTTGGGGTATCCCAGCCTAGGGGCGCCTGATCTATAGTACATGTCGGGGAAGATAGTCTTACCTGGGTCTCAGCAGCAAGCGGGTCAGTTCCAGCATCACGGGCCTGGGCGCGGGTAGTCACTGGGTTGGCTTCATCAGGGCCCATGGGAGCGTAAGCAGAAACAAGAGGGGCCAAATCATTCCCCAGTAGTACATCCGCTGGCAAATCTTCCATCACCCCCACATTAATGTGTCCTGAACCAACCCCCCAATCCAAGTGAACACGGGCAACGGGCAGACGGAAGACAGTGCCTCCCGCCACTCTTACAGCTACTGTGTCTCCAGTGTGCTGGCTCTCTGGAATGAGGTTCTTCTGTAGCAGGGTCATGGTGGCCCCAGAATCACGTAGCCCATTGGCTACCTTTCCATTGACCCAGACAGTCTGCCTGTGTTGCTGCCTGTTGTCCCGGTTAGCTGCTTGTACTGGATCAGCCTCGTACAGGATGCCCCAATGTTCTTCTTCCTCAACGCAGTGGGCCACCGGCATGGGTGTGTGGGGGTTTCCCCTTTCTGGCTGTCTCCATGACTGTGACTGCCTGGCCGGATTCAAGGGACAGTCTGACTTTTTGTGCCCTGGTTGGTTACACCCAAAACACTTGATGGGTTGTGAGTAGCCCTGGGAGTTGAACCTGGGCTGCCGAGGATAAGTGGCCACTGGAGGTGGTGCTGTAGGACGGTACGACTGGGGTTTGTAGGCAATAGCCGGAGGGGGTGCCGCGGACCGATAATCCACCCGAGCTGTTGTCTTGACCACAGAGTTATCCAGTTTGTGGGTGTCTGTGTATTCGTCCGCCAGGCGAGCTGCTTCCGGCAAGGAGAAAGGTTTTCGGTCCCGGACCCACTCTCTGACTTCCAGGGACAGTTTGTCAAAGAAGTGCTCCAGCAGGAACACCTGCAGCACCTCTTCCCTGGATTCTGCTTGACATCCATCGATCCAGTGGGATGCAGTGCGGTGTAGGCGGCATGCCCACTCGGTATACGAGTCTCCTGCTTGCTTGCTCGTTTCTCGGAAACGCCTCCGATATGCCTCTGGTGTGTGACGGCATACCTGACCAAAAGTGCTTCTTTTACCAGTCCATAGTTCATAATATCCTTGTCTGGGATGGCCATGAATGCTTCCATTGCCAGTCGTTGGCCGAACAATTTCCCAAACAAAATGGTAACCCATTCCTCGTGGGTACCCGGTGTAGGGCACATTGCCGTTCAAAATCAGCAAGGTACCCATCAATCTCCCCTTCAGCTTCAATGAACTTCTTAAAAGCAGCAAAATGTATTTGTCTCCTTTCCGTTGGTGCTGCTGTGACTTCTTTGTGGTAGCAAATGTGCATCCACAGCTGCTATAACCCGGTCTATGATCTCCGGTGGAGGGTTAGGACCATAATGTGCCAGTCTTAGTTCAACAGCCTGATTAAAACTTGCCTCTTCAGGTGTCCTGTCTGTTACGCTGGGCATTTCCATTACGCTGGGCCCTTCCGTTATGCTGGCCCTCTCCGCTCCATCCATTTGGACAAGTTCTGCAATAATGTCCATCTTCTTACGGTTGCTGGCCGGTCTGCCCCGGCTCTCCAGTAAGTCCTTGAGGGAAGAGCGCTTCATCCGTGCATACACCGCCTCCATTGTCATGTGTCCTTGTAGCCGTCCTTCTGAAGATGGAATCACCCCACTGCTGTGCCACCAATGTAACGGTCACCACCGTTTACGACCTTCCATCAAACCACGACAAGCTTATCCGACACACCAACAACCAGGCAGACATGATCCATTCCATTTCCCAGAATAAACGAGACTGCGCTCTGTTCTCTAGTTTCCAAAATGTATGAATGACTTTATTGGTTTTCTTAGCTTGCTTATATCCAGTACAGCATAATACAGTTAATCACAGGACAATGTAGTCCCCACCCCCCTATTCACACACTGAGGCTAATTATCTAGCAGACATGTCGGCACCGATCCTGACAGATACATTCCTTGAGATAATGACATCAAAACCAAATACTATCACACAATGATTTTCCCTTTTGAATAATACACAATCACAGATAATCTTCACACACAGAAAGGAAACCTCAATCACATTACCTAGACAGACTTATCACACAATGGCAGAGTCTTGTGAGAGTGGGTGTCTTTACAGTGAATAGCCTACACCTTAAGATATTTCAATAGCCTATTATACAAAAGGTATGACTCACTGGCTGACCTGGTCATGTCATCATGACTCCTTGTGATATCTCAGTCCTAAAATATGAAGTATTATTAATGTCCCATCTCATGTAATATGAATTATGATTCTTTGTCACCCTATGTACAAAAGTGACTCCTGTTACAATACCCATATCTTATTTCATTGACCATCTGTATTTATGTTTATCTTTTCTAGATACTGTGTAGTTGTCTATAAAAGCTCTTGAAAAAGCTCATATGTGAGCGAAACATGTCGAGCAAGGTATAACTACATGGAACTTTTTCTCACATTGTTGAAGTTCGATTCATTTCAAGACTTCAGATGGTTCTCTACTTATATGTATAATTTTTCTGTGTATCAATAAAAACTTTTCTACCATTTTAACCGTTGTCTTAGTACACTCCATTAGCACAGACTTATAATCCCAGGGTCCTCAGGTACCCATTCCCCTTTTCTTATGTTTATATTTACAAGGGATGAGGTGCTCTAAATTTGAGGATCTATTTATCCACTAAATTACACTATTAACATATAGCTTGAACTGCTCACAGATGGACAGCTCTCTCCCCTGTGTTACCCAGATATGCTCACAGATGGATATATGAATCTTTAATTGCTCACAGGTGAGAATATAAACTCAAGTATGTCTCATGCAGGGAGGACGAAGAATAATCCACACAGTGTAGCACTTTTAAACTTAATTTATTAAAAAACAGGTGAAAAACTTAAACAATGAACATTATAGCATCAAAGAACAAGCCATCACCGCCCATGCGAGCCAGCGTGCTGACATCACCGTGGTGCTCTGTCCATTTTTTTCCCGAAAGAACGTCTTCAGAGAAAAGCGGTGAAGGCAATAGACACCGAATAAATAAGCTACACAGGCGGGTCCAGCAGAGGGGTAGTAATTGCATAAAAGTGCGGCTCACAAATTCCCTATACTGACAGCAAAACGGGTATATGGCCTAAAATGAAACCCTGAGATTGGTACAACAGGCTGCAAACAAAAACAATTCCCCAAATTATTTAAAAAAAAAATCTTAAAACCTGTAATATATATATATATATATATATATATATATATATATATATATATATATATACACACACATATATACATACAGTGTATATTATATAAAAGAATATCTTGCAAATTCATTCCAAATATAGTGCCATCCACTGGTAAAAAGCATATTGTATATACCCAAATATACCACAAAAAATACAATAAAAATACAATCCAATTAAAATATGATTGTATAATATTTAATAAAATTTACGATCAATTAATAATTCTATAAAATATATTCCTCCACTGAACCTAACTGTTAATTAAGCAATTCAGATCTAAATCCGACTAAAGGCTATCAACAAATTTGAGGGTCACCTGTTGTGAAATTTGCCCAAAAGATGTTGCTGCTCCTCCTATCACAAACCTATCAATACCAATCACCTTCAAAGATGCATCTTTTTTTTTTTTAACAGAAAAGTTTTTATTGAACAAATCAGTATTGCAATACAGTCAGCATCCAACATTCATATATTGCTTAGTTACGATCTCTTAGACCCGATCTCCCTCCCCTGGGGGGGAGGCCATCAACTGCCTAGCCTGTATATTAAAATAGTTACTAGGCATGGACGGGTGTCACCCGGTGAGAAAGAGGGTTGGGTAACACCCATCCGGAAAAGGGGGGAATCAGTCACTTGGTTCCCCACCTCTCCTGCTCCTTACCCACCCACGTCCACCAATGCAGCCCACACCCTATCAAATTTAGCCGGGAATTGCCTGTTCTCGTATGGGAGCTTATACAGGGGAAGTACCAAATCAACCGTCCACATTTAGTCGTCAGTTGAGACAAGAGAGGCTGGACATTTTATTCTATGAATGTTTCTGTCATGCTGGTGAAGAATCTTTAGAATGATAAGAAAATTGTATCTACAAATTATGCCCTTAGAAACCCCTTTTAATGTTTGCTACATGCTCCCCAATTCTCACCTTCAATGCCCTCTTGGCCCTGTCAATATATTGCAGACTGCAAGGGAACTGCAGGAGATAAACAAAATTGCATGCAGAGCATAGATTCCTCTCTAAATCATAAACCTTCTGTGTGACCTCTGATTTAAATGTTTTAGTTCTGTTAGGCCGCGTACACACTATTGAATTTGTCCGCTGAAACTGGTCCGACGGACCAGTTCAGCGGACAAATCCGATCGTGTGTATGGGCTAGCGGACATGTCTGACCGGCGGACAAATTTTAAAACATGCTTTAAAATTTGTCCGCCGGGGACATGTCCGCTGGTCAGTACACTCACCAGCGGAAATATCCTCCCGCACAAGCGTCATATGGATGGGACGCATGCGTGGAAGTAGTTTACTTCCTGGTGCGGTGACGTGGCGGTGTCAACGTCACCACCACGTCACCACGCTGTATGCCGGCGGGAATTTTGATCCGATGGTGTGTACACGCCATCGGACCAAAATAGCCCGGCGGACATATCCGATGAAAACGGTCCGAGGTGTGTTTCGTTCACAACACCTGCATATCAGACATGGAAAAAAGCCTTTAAGGTCACCAATCTAATTTGCTGGGGTTGTTCTATCAGGTGAGGTGCAACTTTATTTCTCAAAGTCATGGCTCTCTTAACCTCCCTGGCGGTATCCCCGAGCGTGACTCGGGGTGTTTTTTTTTGCAGAGATCGGTATCCCCGAGTCACGCTCGGGGTAGCCATGCAGAGCCTGCAGCGCGCGCTGTCTTACCTTCTTCCTGGATCCAGCGATGCATCCCCGCTGTGTGAGCGAGCGGGTGCTCGCTCGATTCACACAGCGTCCCCGTGTGCCGCCGATCTCCGTTCCCTGCGACGTTACGACGCACGGGAGCGGAGAACGGCGCCAAATTTAAAAAGGTAAACAAACACTTTACATACAGTACAATGTAATCTTATAGATTACAGTACTGTATGTAAAAAATACACCCCCCCCTTGTCCCTAGTGGTCTGTCCTGTGCCCTACATGTCCTTTTATATAATAAAAACTGTTCTTTCTGCCTGGAAACTGTAGATTGCCCATAACAACCAAAAGTGTCCCTTTATGTCAAAAATGGTTTTAGATCAGCTAGAAAACAGCGATAATAAATTATAATTACTTTCAGAATTGAGCGATAGCGATTTGTGGGGAAATTTGTCATAAAAAAAATAAATAATGACAGCGACAATTCTGCAACTGAGCAAATTTCAGTGTTTTTGAGTTGATTACATTATTGAATATTTTTTATTATAATTTGTTATAATTATTTATAGTTTTTTATTATATAAAAAATTATGATTTTGTTTTTCAAACTTTATCATACCCGGGATGTCTTGTTTGGACAGATTTAAGCAAGTTATTCCTAAGAATTGCAGGCCTACAGTATAAAACGCCAAACTTCCATGCAAATAATTGTACCGCTTTTGGTACGTAATTCCAGACAGAATCATACCGCCAGGGAGGTTAAAAATAACTTTAGGAGCCTCTGGTAATTTTGGACAAAGAATCTTATTCTATATTCCAGGGTCTACCCAAAAGTTGTTATAGTAAATGCTACTCATATTAATTTTCGATTGAATCCTTCACCTTGAGAACCAACAAATGCTCACTATCCAAAGCAGAGATCTTGTGGATGTTACCACCAAAATTGTCACTCTGTTTTTGTTTATAGCGCAAAAAATAAAAACCGCAGAGATGATCAAATACCACCAAAAGAAAGCACCATTTGTGGAAAAAAAAGGATGTCAATTTTTTTTGGGTACAACACGACCGTGCAATTGTCATTCAAAGCGACGCAGTGCCATATCGCAAAAAATGGCCCAGTCATTGGGCAGTAGCGGTTAAAGAAGGGGTGATGGCTTTACTACGGAGACTTTTGTTAAAATAATGGATTGCAATCAATGTATCCCAGTGCAGAGTTGCCATCACTCATCATGGTTATGAGCCGTTCCTGAGTGGCGGTTAGATTGATGCATAATTTCTCAGAACTTGGGGACTACCATTCACAGGCTGAGATTTTGCGGCAGAGATTTGTGGTTGAGGGGTTAAGTCCTGTACACGGGCAAGAATCCCTTGCCACCCGAGTGTACAGACTCTCCTTTCAAAAGAACTGTTGTTCTCTTGAAAGGCAAGAACGCGGTGACGTCATCGCGTACGACGAGCATGCGCTCGTCACATTCGATGCCGTAGCCGCCATCTTGCTGCACCCTACCTACGCCTAGGAAGCTACCGCACATGCGTCAAAGTCATTTCGAGCAATGCGCGGGTATACACTCTCGGGTTTCTCGGTAGGAAAACTGCCAAGAATCTCACAACGAGAAAAATAGAGAACATGTTCTCTATTTTTCTTGTCTAGATTCTGGGCAGTTTTCTTGTCGAGAAACCTGAAAGCCTCGTACAGGCGCTCGGTATACTTGGCAAGAAAGCTCTGCCAGCAGTTTTCTTGCTGGTTCTTGCCGAGTAAACTGAGTGTTTGTACGAGGCTTTAGGGTTTTCCCTTGAAGAATCAGGCTAGGACTCAGGAATTGGAACAGGGACCTCCCCCAGAGGTCAAAGGTTGGAAGGCAGGTTGCCAGAGGTCAAAGGTCATGGGACCCACCCCACCAAAGTGTACCGACTACCCCAACTAAGTCGGGGAATGAACCAGTCAGGGAAAACGTGTTGCACGCTCGAGTGACAATTAAAGATAAAAAAAACACTAGTAATTGCGGTGATCTACTTTTTTTGCGGTATTACAACGGACAGATCGGACACTTTTGGCACATTTTGGGACCATTGACATTTACCGAGCGATCAGTGCTATAAATATGCACTGATTACTATGTTAATGTCACTGGCAAAAAAAGGTGTTAATAGTGTTTCCTATTTTGTGTTCCAACTGTGGGGGAATGGGGACTGACTATAGGAGATGACAGATCGTGTTTTCTACTTTGTAGAAAGACACAATCTGTCCTTCTCTACTCAGACAGCATGGGGATTTGTGTGTTTACACGCACAAACCCCTGTGCTCCTGCTCATGCATGCAATCACGCATGGCCAGCGGCGATCGCACTCGTCAGCCACGTGCATCGCGTTCCCTGACGTGCAGGGGGTTCGTGCCTCCGGCGGCATTCACGTGCCCTCTGGTGGCTCTCCTGGGCTAAGCCCTATATATATATATATATACACACACACACACACACAGGACTTCATCCAGGAGAGCCATTCTGCCGCAGTTTATCTGCGTGAACCGGTCGGGAAGCGGTTAAATTGTGAGGTCCAAAAAATTACCGCAAGGAGAATTAGATGCGTGGAAGCGCATCTTTTAGTGGTTTTCTGGGCATAGCTGGAAGTTTAAACACGCCAAAATAACGGCGCTTGTGGAAAATGGTGAAAATAGTGCAATGAAATATTAGGACCAGTTCACACCAGACACAGATTCGTACAGTTTTGTGTGCATTTTTTCTGCACTAAAAATGCATGAACAGTGTTTTCCATGTATTTCAGTGGTAGGTTTCCGATGCAAAAATTGACCGGAAACTGACTGCATGGTGTGAACTAGAGCCAACTAGAGCCATTGGAATACATGGAAAACACTGTGCATGCATTTTGTGTAGAAAAAATGCACACGGAACTGAACGGAACTGCGTCTGGTGTGAACTGGCCCTAAGACATAGCAATCAATTATAAAATATTGCATGTGTCGCACAAAACAATTATACAATATCTGGGAGCTGCCGTAGTTTCTGGCTGAGTTCCATTGGAGAGTAAGGTGGTTGTGCCAGCAGAGAAAGATCAAAAAGGAAATAAGGTGTCCCCTAGAGAAAGAAAAACTAAAAAAAAACTGTGAAGAAGAGTATAACACCAATAGAAATAAATCTTCAGAAATGAGAACATAAAAACAAATGGTTCCATGAATGTACCTGAGCAGCAAAAAGCCGCAACTGTTCATGGGGTGTAATAGAGGTGTAAACTGTATTTTTTTTTTACAGCTCCTTGGAGCCAGGTTATGAAACACCGATGGTGGTGTGAGCCTGCTTTGTCAATCATTATGTATGCCAGTCAGAAACAGATTTGATGCAAGATACTGCATCGACAACAATGATTTGCCAGTCTGTCAGAAAGGGCATGCCAGTAACCAAAATGGCAGCCTGTGCATGCGTCAATGTGCGCACACACCCTGTGAAGTCTTTGGTGCCCAATGGGCTATTAAAACTGAGCCAGTACCCAGACTCAATGCGGTCTGCTTTACAGCGTTCTTGTGTGTTCCCGGTACCTTGCATCTGATACCTGTTCCCGTTACCTGACCCGGCTTGCTCCTGGTGTTCCTGCTTTCTGCCTGCACCTGGCCCGGCTTGTTTGACTCTGCATCTGCCTGCTCCCTCTGCTGCCAGCCCATTACCGATCCAGCCTGTGTCCTGATTACGCTTCAGCCTTCACATCTGCTCCTGATGTGCCCACCAGTGTATGGTCCGGCCTGGTTGTACCTGCCTTCTCTCCTGCCAGGGGATTCTTACTGAACTTCCATCCCACCTGCAGCTGTTTCAGCTCCACCATCAGCGATCCACCTGGCACTTGTGCGACTCTGCACTAATGCGCCTCCTGTCTGCTCTACCAGGGGCCTCGAGTCAGGTGTAAGAGAGGCCGTCCTCTGCATATTCGGCTCTACCCTCAGGTACATTACAGTAGCAGACAGCCATGTCCGACCCTTTCTCATAGAGGAACTTTGCCAGCATCTAGCCGGCCTGACACAGGCTGTGTTAAGGACTTGCAAGAGGGCTATACCCAGCTGGAAGGATGCTTACAGACTGTCTGCTTCTACAACCACCCAAGGACCTACACAAGCATCTTCCTCTTCACAAGGAACCTCTTTTGCTTCTGCTCCCACCTGAGCCCAGAGCACTGACCCCGGAACGATTCCTGGGTGAACGCAGCAAGTTTAGAGCTTTTTGGAACGCATGCAAACTCCATTGACTTATCTATTTAAATTGACCGTCGTTTGAGAGAACGAAGGTGGGAGAGAACTGTGGGCCCGTCTTGCCCGGTATGGATGCTACCCCGGGTGCCCAGCTCCTTCAATTCCGCTCCACCAGTTCCTGCCATGCTAATTCCTGATGCTCCAGAACCCATGCAGCTCGGCCTACTTCGCCCTTCTCTCACCGATGAAGATGCAAGCAGAACCGATGCTTATACTGTGGGGGATCAGGACATTATGCAAAGTCTTGCCCAGTTTGAACCCCATAAGTGCCTTTCAGTACCTCTCTTTCTTTAACTCCGAATGTGCCCAACAACTCTGCTCATCTTACTCTTCCCATTTCCTTACAGCTGCCAGGAGGGACTATTCAGACTATAATTGACTCCGGGGCCTGCAGCTGCAAGTTGTCATATATCACTACAGCCCAAAACGCAGAAACTCTCTGTTCATCTGTCCGACGGGTCCATCATTAAGTTCGGAGCAGTTACTCACAAAACCATTCCCCTGGTTGCCACTATTACCAAGCATCATCAGTAGCTGCCAAGTCTGGATGCCATCGCTTCTTCTTTTGGTCATCCTTGGCATGCCTTGGCTGAAGGCCCACAATCCCAACATTGACTGGGCCATGGATGAAATTAAGTTCATATCCCCCTACTGCACCCAGTACTGCTTACAACCCCTTGTGTGCCCTCTCTGCTGTGCCTTGATACAGACTCGAGACCTGTCAGTTCATACCCACAGCTTATAAGGACTTCCTGGACATACTCAGGAAGAAAGGAGCAGAGACTCTTCCCCCTCATTGGTCTTGCGACTGTCCAATTGAACTCCTCCTTTCGGGAGAATTTTCCCACTACCCGAATGTGAGCTTGTAGCCCTAAAAGACTACATCGATGATAACCTCAAGAATGGGTTCATCCGCCCCTCCACATCCCCAGCCGGGGCAGGAATCTTCCTTGTAGATAAGAAAGACCATTCATTATGGCCCTGTGTGGACTACCGTGAGCTCAATAAAGTTACGGTTAAAAAAACATTATCCCCTTCCACTAGTGCCTGAACTTTTACAGAGACTTGGCACTGCCATCGTATTCACAAAACTGGATCTTCGAGGCGCCTATAACTTGGTTCGCATTCGAGAAGGCGATGATTGGAAGACTGCTTTCCGCACACGGTTTGGGCATTTCAAGTATGCCGTAATGCCCTTCGGACTTTGCAATGCCCCCCCCCCCACCTTCCAGCACTTCATTAACGATGTCTTTCGAGACTTCTTGGATTTGTTTGATATAGTATACTTTGATGACATACTAATCTTTGCTCCCTCTCTAGACAACCATTGCAGACATGTCAAAAGTGTGCCAAGTCGCCTTCGACAACATGGACTTTATGCCATACCCCAGAAGTGCAAGTTTAAACTCCAAAGCATCCAATTCCTGGGCCTGATCATATCCACCAAGGGTATCAAGACGGATCCCCAAAAGGTCACAGGTATCTTGGACTGGCCAACTCCCAGTGACAAGAAGGGCATTCATAGGTTTTGAGAACTTCTACCAAAAATTCATGCAGGGGTTTTCAGCAATCATTGCTCCCATCACACAACTTACCAAACAAGGTTCTAGATTCCGTTGCTCCCCAGAGGCTCAGGCCGCCTTTGAGGCAGCGCTAAATAAATGGTTCACCTCCGCATCTGTTCTGAAACATGCCGACTCGGCCCTACCTTATGTCTTAGAAGTAGACACCTTGGAAACAGCCAAGGCTCTGCATTCTTTTCTCGCCAGCTGTCGAATGCAGAGAAAAACTATGACGTTGGGATCGTGAATATCTAGCGATCAAAGCTGCACTAGAGGAATGGAGATATCTCCTAGAGGGGGCTGCACACCCAATCCTAATCTACACAGATAACAAAAATCTAGAATACTTAAGAACAGCAAAGAGGTTGAAACCCCGGCAGGCCAGGTGGGCACTTTTCTTTTCTAGATTTTCTTTTCATTTAACATACAGGCCTGAATTTAAACACAAAACCAGATGCATTATCACACATGTTCAGCAAGTCACAAGAAATCTCCCCCCAGAAACTATCCTGTCTTCTGGGAACTTCTTCCTTTTGCAAGGGGACTTAATGACTCAGATCAAGCAAGCTTATGTGGGGAGCTCCTCGCCTCCCAGGACCACCTTACTGGCAAGAGATTGGTTACTCTGGTACAGGGATAAAATCTTTGTACCGGAGGGTCTACGAACTTCCACCTTGGGGCTGTGCCATGACCACATGCTTGGAAGGCATTTTGGCATTAGCAAGACCTCTGAACTAGTGCAGCGAACATTTTGGTGGCCTGGGGTTGAGAAGGACTGTAGGAGAATCCTGCACCACTTGTATCCGCAACAAGAGCAGCAAGTCCAGGGATTGGGGTTTGTTGAAACCGTTACTTGTCCTGAATAGACCTTGGAGAATGATCTCAATTGACTTTATTGTGGAACTGCTCCCATCTGGGGGCTACAGTACTATTTTTGTGATTGTTGACCGACTATCCAAAATGGTTAATTTCCTCCCTATGAAGGGTACTCCCTTTGTACAAGGAACTGCATGGATCTTTATCAAGGAAGTTATAAGCCTCCACAGAGTTCCGGCAAATATCGTTTCTGACAGAGGGGTCCAGTTCATCTCCAGATTCTGGAAATCTTTATGTGAATTTCATGGAATTTAACTTTCCTTTTCTTCAGCCTATCACCCGCAAACAAATTGACAAACAGAAAGGACCAAACACTTGAACGATATCTACGTTGCTTCTCTTCTTTTTCAAAAGAAGATTGGTTGTCCCTACTTCCTCTAGCCGAGTTCTCTTACAACAATTCCGTGCAGTCAGCCACTACGGTTTTTATCCCTCTTTCCTGTTCAATACTGTAACGGTCACCACCGCTTACAACCTCCATCCATCCACGACAAGCTTATCTGACACACTCCGACAATATTGCATACACGATCCATATCCTTTCCCAGAATAAGACGAGACAGAGCTCCGTTCTTGCTTCCAAAGATATGTGACCATTTATTAGTATTTTCTCAGCTTCTTATACAGTCTCAAGCATAATGCAGTTAATTACAGGACAATGCAATCTCCACCCCCCTTCACACCATGGGGGGCTTCAATCACACTCTAAAAGGCATTCAGGTAAGCTAACCATGTAGACTGGTCGGCACCGCATCTTCAATAGGGTTCAATTAACCTTGAATAGTAACACAGACATCTAGTTGAATAAGTTATCTATACAGCTTTATCACACAATGGCAGAGGCTTGTTAGAGTGGGTGCAATCCACACCTTCAGATATTTCAATAGCCTATTATACAAAAGGTATGACTCACTGGCTGACCTGGTCATGTCATCATGACTCCTTGTGATATCTCAGTCCAGAAATATGAAGTATTAATAATGTCCCATCACATGTAATATATGAATTATGATTCACTATTAGCCACCCTACACCCAAAAGGGCACATGGTGGATTTCGACCCAAGAGTTATTGTTGCTGCTGGCACAGGAGTATCTCTCATCCTTCCAACGTCTCTGGGTGTCACGGGCCATTCTGTTACAAATACAATTCCGAAATGTCCTGTACCCGCTGTTCTTGAAACGATGGACTTCTTTAAACACAAACAATGCCTTGTACACAAGACCAGTTTTCCCATCAGAAAAAACTCTAAGGCCGCGGACATGTTCGATCGTGTGTACGGCCTATCGGACCGTTTTCCAGTGGACAAAAGTTTCCAAACATGCTTGGAAACCTGTCCGTCGGACATGTTCGATGGTTAGTACACAAAATCATCGGACCAAAATCCCGCGCATGCTCAGAATCAAGTCGACGCATGCTTTGAAGCATTGAACTTCGTTTTTTCATCACGTCGTTGTGTTCTACGTCACCACGTTCTGGTCCGAGGGGATTTTGGTTCGATGGTGTGTACGCACATCAGACCCACAGACCACTTCAGCCTGGTCCGATGAAAACGTTTCATCGGACATGTCTGATCGTGTGTACGCGGCCTAAATTTTTTCCCGACGGAGTTCCGATGGAATTACGCTCAACTGTATTGCATACACACGGTCACACTAAAATCCAACTGTCAAGAACGCGGTGACTTAAAACACTACGACGAGCCGAGAAAATTAAGCTCTATGCTTCCGAGCATGCATCAAATTATTTCTAAGCATGCATGGTGTTTATTCCGTTGGAAAAGCATACAGGAATTTCCGATCAAATTTTTTTCCAACGGAAACATTTAGAACATGTTCTCTAATTCTGTCGGAACTTGCAATGGAAAAGGTCAGACGGAACACACACACAGACGGAATATCCGATGAAAAGGCTCCTGTCTGACTTTTTCTATGGAAATTCCGCTAATGTGTACAAGGCATTACAGGAAACGATGGCCAAGACCCAGGCCTATAACAAAGAAATCTTCGACAAGAAGAGAAGGGGGGAGTTGATCTTAAATCCAGGTTAGCTACAATGAATCTGAAGTTAGCCTGCCCTTCAAAGAAACTAGGTCCCAATTTTGTGGTGCCTTCCCCGTGAAGAGGCGGATCAACAATGTTGCTTTTACGAACTGGAACTACCGGACTCTTTCAGGATCTATTCTGTGTTTCATATAGCTTTACTGAAGCCCGCTATCCCTAATCCTTTTCGGATTGAAATGTAGGTCCACCTGAACCTGTGGCTGTAGACGTTGAAGAAGAATTCGATGTGGAGGCGATCTTAGACTGCAGAAAGAGGAGGAATCAAGTTCAGTAATTGATTAAGTGGAGAAGATATTGTCCTGAGGACAAGGGAACCAGAAGGCAAGAACTTATCCAAGCCTTTAAGAATGCTCATCCTGACAGTTGCCAGATTGGGCAGCTGGAGGAAGGAAGGGCACGCCAGTACCCAAAATGACAGCCGAAGAATAATACAGTCAGAATACCATTGGTGTGCCTGCGCGCGCACCATGTGACAGTCTTTGGCACCCAGCTGATCAGCTGACACAGCTGATAACATGGTAAAGGGCACATAGATCACAGAGCATGCTGTAATGCGCACCCCGAGGAGTGTGGGGGGAGTGGTTCTGGGAGGACGTCCATAGACTTCCTTGCAGAACACGAGCGCCACACTGTAGCCATCTTTCGGCTATAGCACGGGTCTGAAGTGGTTAAGGTGGTATCTAGGACTAGTTGTCAAGTTGTAGGAAATGCTAGGATAGAGTCTTGTAGCTCCCTAGAATCTCACAGAGAGAAACCCTGTGCACCCACCTCAGCAGCTGCAGCCTGAGATTGTAAAATCGTCCTTTTAGATTTAGCAGGACTACTGGTGAGAGATGGAGCCTGCAAGTAGGACACTTTAAAGGAAGAGGTGTAGCTGTGGTCATCCTGGCATCCAGACCATGCATCTTCCTACAGCTGCGATTGCTGTAGTGAAGAAGTGAAAATTGTGCTGCCACCGCCATCTTGGCTGCTGCACTGTAGAGGTGGGGAGAAGTCATCTGTCATGTTTACAGGCTGTCCATGCTCCTTGCACTTGCAGGACATACTGCTTATTAGTGTGGGAGTGAGCAGAGGAATGTCCATTACTGTAGAGAGCTCAAGCCACTTTTATCAGCTTGTCGAGTACAGAGATTTATTCTACTGCAACCTTCTGTGTCGGCTGCTGGTCACACCCCACAACTTTGGACTGTGAGTGTGCAGAGCACTTCCTACAGCTCTGAAATTTACAGCCCACACAAAAGTAGACAAAGCTGTAGGCAATGTCTGCAGGAGCCCGACATTACAATCGCACCTGGAAATTATATAATACACATCACTTCCAGGTTCTTACTAGTTAGGGGGATTAGCAAATGGGCACTCACCTTTCAAACAAGTTCCAAGCCCACAGATGGGACAGCGGAGCCTTGAAAAATATGACAGAGGGAACTCGTGGGGGGTGGGCACATTCCAATCAAGTGATCCAGTAGCTGTATGTCTGCCAGATTGTTTCCTTCTATGTACAAAGAGTGCAAAGAGTCAGCTTGTGACATTTACACAATTTCCTTGCTGTAGCAGGCAGGAGTGTATGTAAAACAACCTGCTTCTGCTGATGTATGACATATATGCATAAGGGTTAAATCAACCTGGAACATGAGCTTTGCTGATGGGAGAGCTTAAGCTTTGAATCAGCAGGGGATCTGATTCAGCAGGGGGTCTGATCTCTGCAGAGTGATCACTGCTTCCACATAGACTGCAGGGAATCTTCTCTATGCTGGTAGAGTAAAGTCTTCCATGCAGCTGCATAATAAAAAACTAAGGCTTAGCAAACATTTTGTTTGATGCATCTATAATATATTTAGTTGTATTGAATTGAAAGTTCGTCTAAGCTTTAAAGCTAAACATCAAGATAGGCAAATTCTGCCAAAATACAGGATGCAAGTATTCTTAACTGAATCTTGGTGTGCATGGCGTTTTTCTTCTAGATCTGTGCAGAAATCTAGGGCTGGGATCCGCAACCTGTCAATCATGATCTACTTGTCGATTGAGAGTAGCTGACAGGTAGATCGCAGCACTGAGCTGTGCTATTCTACCGGGAAGCTGACAAAGCCGACAGCCATTCACAGGTGGAAGAGGCTTCCCTGCCTTATATTGGCTGTTGGCTTTGAAACCTTGCCTTGTGTTCCTGCTGTTCTCTGGTGGCTGGGCTCAGTTTTAGCCAAGCCGCTCTTTGAATTTAATGGGGCTGCTTCTCCCCTCACAACAGTTGCTTTAGGAACACCCCACACAGCAAGGCAGAGATGTGAAAATCTGCTGTGAAGCGCTGTTGAGAAATGTCAGGCAGACAGCTTTCCTTTTTCTATGCAACAGATTTACTTCTCTGCTGACAGACACAGTAATGCCGCGTACACACGGTCGTTTTTTGCGATGAAAAAAAACGACGTTTTTTAAAACGTCATTTAAATTGATGGTGTGTGGGCAAAACGTCGTTTTTTGTTTACAAAAAAACGACCAAAAAAAAATTCCAGCATGCTTGAATTTTTTGTGTCGTTTTTCAAAACGTCGTTTTTTGTTTCACAAAAAGTCACCGTGTGTAGCAAAAACGTCGTTCAAAATGACGTTTTTCAACCCGCGCATGCCCAGAAGCTAGTTATGAAGCGAGCTTCAATGGAAAAGAGTGGTGAACGTAACCTCGCTTTTTGTGAAAAAAACGATGGTGTGTATGCAAAATTGTCTTTGAAAGTGACGTTTCAAAAACGTTGTTTTTTACTTCACAGAAAACGTCGTTTTTTTTCATCACAAAAAATGATCGTGTGTACGCGGCATAAGTAACATCAAATATCTGTAAATATTCTGCTCCACCTACAGTGACCATATTTCCCAAGCTGCTACATGAGTATTCCTGTAGGAGTGATATTTTTATAGCTGCAGATTACCCTCTGGTGCACATTCCTCCTGCTCTTCAGCAACTAGTTGTACCCTCTGATCGCAGAGGTGTAAAATATCCCCCACCATTTTCCCCAGTTGAATCAGACATAGATATGCTAAATAGTTTTGATTTCCGCCAGGGATCCGCTACAGTGCGGGTCAGCAACATGTCGAAGGAACCTGAGCTATCCTGACAGAAAGCTGTCAAAGCCGACAGCCAATCACAGGTGTCAGAGGTGTTCCCTGTCTATGAATGGTTGTCATAGACAGAGGTATAGCTGTGGCTGGTTTGAACTCATGTCCAAACCTGCCTGAGTTAAAGCCCTGCCTTACTGACCCTCCACTGGTAAGACAGGAACATTTGTGTTCCTCCCCCACTTTCAGGGTGGCACAGACAAGCTACATGTCTGATATTATATGGGATGACTGGACAGGGGAGGAGGGCTAGCTGGGATTAGCACACAAGAGGAATATGTCATTGCCATGTCCCCGCTCTGTATATGAGTAAAATTGCTGACTTTTTTTTAATCTAAAAAAGGGTGCTGCACTCCAGTGATCTCTGACCTCTTCCATGTTGTCCAGGTAGATCTCCACCACTCAAAAGGTTGCCTACCCATGATCTAGGGTGAAACTTTTCCTTTGAACAGGGACTTCCTGTATTAAACAAATCACTGCTGCTCCCTATCCATTTGTAGAGTAGCCTGGTCTTGTATCCACCAGCCTGTAGTGGAAAAACCTTCTGGGTACTTTCCACAGCTATGCTTTTGCACAGGATGCATGCAGCATAATGACGATGTCTCGGCTAGTTTTACAAGGTAATAACTTGGCCTGCAAAGGTAATTGGTGATGAGCACGAAGACGTTTTATACATTTATGACCATTAAGGAATATATTTAAATTAAGTTTTTGTACCCCAAGTTTGGAAAAACAGTACTGTTCAAAGTCTGTGCTATTGTTTGTTTGTCTGGTGTTTGATCTGTATGCTTTTATGCATATTTTATATTTCACCTCTCAATGCAAAGTTCAGTGCATGTGACTTTATTAAATCATGCAACATTATCAAATAATAAAAATAACACTTGGAAATCCCCAAATTCTGCTTAAAATGTCTGTTTTCCTTTTGAATGCAAGTACGGTTGGTATTATATTATTGTATCTCTATAGTTTTTTTGGAAAATATTTTACAAAAATTTTTTTGGCTATTGCAATAGTATCTCCAGTGGGAGTAGAACTATAGGTCTTGCCATTATAGGTGAACCCTTTTTCCACAGTAAACACAGCCTCGTCAAACTTGCTTTGCTGGAAGGGTACTTCCGTATTAAGACTCTCAATTAGGTACCACAGAAAGAGACTCCAGCGTTCTTTATAATAATCTTTAATTAGCCCCCCTAGTTGCTTGTTGGCATAGTCCAAAATATTGCCAGCGGGACCCCATAATGTAATTTGGTTACGAGCATTCATGCCATAGAGAATAGCCTCATCTTTGGTGCTTGCTGTCTTCTGTGCTGACTCTAACCATCGACCAAGCAAAAACTGGGATTGGCTGGAAAGCAGATTATCAAGTTCAGGCAGGAGATCAAACACCATTAGGCCACCTGCTGTCATAACTCTTTCTAGATCTTCATTTATATATGCAGTCTTAATCTCCTGGTAATACTCAGTAACCAGCAGCTGCATAGATTCCCTGGTAACATCCACCAAGTCATAAAGAAAAGTGCTACTATTTGCCAAGGAAGAAGCTGCATTGTGCATTAATTGCCAAGCTGCATAAAGGTTAATTTTATTGTAGCAAAAACCTGTGTTCATTTTTAGAGATGGGCGTCTAACTAATGGACTGTGATTGTGATCCTTCCAGTTCTGAGTACAGTTATACACACTACCTAGAAGCAACTGCCATGCCGCCCGTGCATAAGGGTGTTTTTGGCCATAACGCCTGTCAGAATAATCAGAGATCCATTCAGTGAGATTGAGAGGCATTGATCTCCAACCGATTTCATTCATCAGCTCATAAATCATGTCATTCTGCTCAATGCCTTCAGGGGTAAGTCCTGTTCCTATCATAGTAGAGTTGGTGAACAACAATGCATCAAAAGGTCCTTTATTTATACTCTCAACTTTTCCAAATAAACCATGGTTCCCACCAAAGTTATGCAGCATGCACCAAATGAACGGTTGCCCATAAAATGACTCTGTGTATTGATAAACAGGAATAGTTTCTGCGAACAAGTCTAGGACTATGATTCTACCAATTGGTGTGCCATGAAGAAGGGCCTTAATCTGTACCGGCCTCCAGAACGTTGGATTATTAACAAATAGCCAACCTTGCAACATCCAGATGGCTCCAGGATCCACTGTAGAAGGATACATAATAAGTGTTACAATTTTATAAATCATTATTCATATACAGTATCTCACAAAAGTGAGTACACCTCTCACATTTTTGTAATATTTTATTATATCTTTTCATGTGACAACACTGAAGAAATTACACTTTGCTGCAATGTAAAGTAGTGAGTATACAGCTTGTATAACAGTGTATAACAATAACACAGCCATTAATGTCTAAACCACTGGCAACAAAAGTGAGTAACCCCTAAGTGAAAATGTCCACATTGGGCACACATGCTCAGCATCATATCCAGAGGTAAATATTTGGGAAATAGACATATGAGTGCTGCCAGCATTGCTGCAGAGGTTGAAGGGTCAGCATGTCAGTGCTCAGACCATAAACATGGCCATGGCAGACCATAACCACACTCCATCAAATTAATCTGCATGGCTGTCGTCCCAGAAGAAAGCTTATTTTAAAGATGATGCACAAGAAAGCCTGCAAAAAATTAGCTGAAGACAAGCAGACTAAGAACATGGATTACTAGAACCATGTCCTGTGGTCTGATGAGACCAAGATAAACTTATTTGGTTCAGATGGTGTCAAACCTGTGTGGTGACAACTAGGTGAAGAGTACAAAGACAGGCGTGTCTTGACTACAGCCAAGCATGGTGGTGGGAGTGTCATGGTCTTGGGCTGCATGAGAGCTGCCTGAACTGGGGAGCTACAGTTCATTGAGTGCTGTAACATGTAGTGCATTAATGCCAACATGTACTGTGACATACTGAAGCAGAGCATGATTCCCTACCTTTGGAGACTGGACCATAGGGCTACTGCTACTCTAATATGATAACGACCCCAAACACACCTCCAAAACAACCACTGCCTTGGTAAAGGTGATGGACTGGCCAAGCATGTCTCCAGACCTAAACCCTATTGAGCATCTGTTGGGCATTCTCAAATGGAAGGTGAAGGAGCACAAGGTCTCTAACATCCACCAGCTCCATGATGTTGTCATGGAGGAGTGGAAGAGGACTCCAGTGTAAACATGTGAAGCTCTGGTGAGCTCCATTCCCAAGAGGGTTAAGGCAGTGCTGAAAAATGGTGGCCACCAAAATATTCACACTTTGGGCCCAGTTTGGATTTTTTCACTTAGGGGTGTACTCACTTTTGTGAGATAATGTAACATAATACCACATGATAAAAAGCCTGAATGTGCTTCCTCTTTTTTGGTCCTGGAGAACTCTGGTTTTAGTGGGGAGTTTACACATAACACAGAGCATACATCTCAGTACATGGTTTAATGTCTTCCCAATGCCCGTACCCCTTTAAATTTCTTATCTCATATTTTCTTTAATTTATATATTGTTTGTGACAGGTTTATTAAAAGCATTCCCATCACCAAAATAAAATAAGAGAGAACAGAACTGAGTTCTCAAGCCTGTTAAAATTCCACTTAAGTCAGAGTCCCCTGTAATGCTGCGTACACACGGTCATTTTTTGCGATGAAAAAAAAACGTCGTTTTTTTAAACGTCATTTAAATTGATCGCGTGTGGGCAAAACGTCGTTTTTTTCTTAAAAAAACGACCAAAAAAAAATTCCAACATGCTTGAATTTTTTGTGTCGTTTTTCAAAACGTCGTTTTTTGTTTCACAAAAAGTCACTGTGTGTAGCAAAAACGTTGTTTAAAGCGACGTTTTTCAACCCGCGCACGCCCAGAAGCTAGTTATGAAGCGAGTTTCAATGGAAAAGAGTGGTGAACGTAACCTCGCTTTTTGTGAAAAAAAACTATGGTGTGTATGCAACATCGTCTTTGAAAAGTGATCTTTCAAAAACGTTGTTTTTTACATCACAGAAAACGTCGTTTTTTTTCATCACAAAAAATGGTCGTGTGTACGCGGCATTAGAGTTAAATTGTTGTTATGTCTAGGGGAAGAGGAATATTTGTTGTATGTTTACAATGACAATAAAGTATATCTATCCATCTATACTTTCCCAATTCCTCACTCTGGCAGGTTTCCTCTATACTGTGCTGTCGCTTTTTCGAAGCCTATTTCTAAAGTACATGAGCTAAAGTTCGCACTGTGATGTCCTCATGAATAGTTTTTAACCTGTAGTTCAGATTTACATGAAAGTGGTTGTAAAGGCAGAAGTTTTTTTATCTTAATGCACAGAGCTGCAAGTTGCTTTGGGTGCCCCCAAAGCAAGCTTCTTGCTATGGGGGCACTCAACAGGAGGGAGGAGCCACTAACGCAGAAGAGGAACCTGAGAAAAGGATAATTGGAGCTGCTATGTGTAAAACCACTGTACAAAAAACAAAACAAAAATACAAGACTTTAGTAAATTTTTTATCTTGGCGTACAGTATGGGTTATATGCAGTGTACCTTCATCTGATTGGACAACGTTTTTAGAGTGAAACTTGGGACTTTAATGGTGCTTAACTGCTTCCCACCCAGCCAATGTACATAAAGGAGCGGGTGGGAGCGTCACCATTCTGAGTGGATTCACCCGTACATCCCTCAGAACGGAAAACCATGCAGCAATGTGATCTTTTGATGGCTTTTTTTCCCCTCAAACAAAAAGGTTTTATTGAGCATAAGAAAAACATAAGACAGTTCCAGAACACAAATCAGTTCACATACTCTGTAGGGTACAGTAAAATCAATGAGTACAGTATATCAGCATTACCACCTTTCGGCTCCTCAGGTATACCTATGCAAACATGAAGATAGATCACATATTTAGTAACAGCAATATGTAACAATAGATAGCCTTACACGAGCCGTGTGTGTGTGGAACTGTATCGAACGCTTTTGCAAAATCCAAGTATACCACGTCCACTGCCACGCCTCTGTCCAGGGTTTTACTTACCTCTTCATAAAAGGAAATCAGGTTTGTCTGACAACTTCTGTCCTTCATGAATCCATGCTGTCTGCCGCTTAAATAGTTTGTTTCCAGCAAGAACTCATCCATGTGGTCTTTTATTAAACGTTCCAGTATTTTCCCAACTATAGAAGTTAAACTAACAGGTCTATAGTTACTTGGTAAAGACTTTGTTCCCTTTTTAAATATGGGCACCACATTGGCTTTATGCCAATCCAGTGGTACTATTCCTGTCATTAATGAGTCCCTAAATATTACATACAGTGGCTTTGAAATTTCAGAGCTCAATTCTTTTAGTAAAGGGGGTGGATGCCATCTGGTCCAGATGCTTTATCCACCTTTATTCTGTCTAAATATTTCTGGACCATATCACTTTTGAGCCATTGTGGATTTGGGGCTGTGTCACTCCCACCCCCATTATGGACATGAGCTCCCCCATTCTCCATTGTATACACAGAGCTGAAGAAAGCATTTAATACATTTGCCTTCTCTATGTCCTCAGTCACCCAGTCTAGATTATTTTGTAAAGGGCCTACATGCTCAGACTTGACCTTTTTACTATTAATATATTTAAATAATTTTTTGAGGTTTGTCCTACTATCTTTTGCAATCTGTTGTTCATTTTGAATTTTTGCATCCTTGATTTCCTTTTTACATATTCTATTATATTCTTTGTAACATTTAAACGACACCAGTGTTTTCCTCCTTTTTTATATTTTTTAAAAGCTATTTTCTTATTGTTTATAGCTTTTTTACCTTTGACCGTGAGCCACATAGGTTTTATCTTTAGCCTTTTAAACTTATTGCCCATGGGAATATACTTTGCAGTGAGGTTCCAAAGAATCGTTTTGAAGAATTCCCATTTCTGTTCTGTGTTCATCGGTGCCAATATTCCCTCCCAGTCCAAGCCCTGGAGAGCAGTCCTCATGCTTTGAAAATTTGCTCTCTTGAAATTAGGTGTTTTTATCTTTCCTGTATGTATTTCTTGCTTATAGTTTACATTAAACGAAATCATGTTATGATCACTGCTACCCAGGTGCTCCTTTATCTGAACATTAGTAATAAGCTCTACCAGGTCCAACAGAGCATCATTCCTAGTTGGGGCCTCAATAAACTGGACCATAAATTGTCCTGCAATAGGTTTTTAAATTTTTGTCCTTTAACTGTCCCAGAAATTCCATTATTCCAGTCAATTTCTGGGTAGTTAAAATCCCCCATTATTATCACCGTCCCAGCCCTTGCAGCCCTTTCCATCTGTGCAAGGAGCCGAGTCTCCACCTCCTCATTAACATTGGGTGGTCTATAACAAACTCCAATGATTAACTTTGAACTACGCACATCTGTATGCACCCATAATGCTTCAACTTCATCACACTCTCTATCAACCAGGTCCTCTTTCACGCTTGCTTTGAGGTCACTTCTCACATAGAGACAGACCCCTCCACCTTTCCTTTTTACCCTGTCTTTCCGAAAGAGAGCATAGCCAGGAATATTAATAGCCCAGTCATGTGAGGATTGAAGCCAAGTTTCAGCAATACCGATTACATCATAGCTCTCCTCATGCACCAGAGCTTCCAACTCACCTGTTTTGCTTGGAAGGCTTCTGGCATTGGTGAGCAAACACTTAAATGTATTGTTACATTTTTTGCTGGTGTTTTTCATATGATTTTTAGTAGTGCAAATGGCACTATAATTTCCAATGGCTGTTTGCAACATGGGAACTTTCTTGTCACCTGCCATAACCCCACCTCCATCTATCCCCATTCCACTCTCCATTAATGTCTGACCCCTAACTGACCTGTGTGCCCGATGTAATTCAAGTTCACCCTCCCCCCTCTAATCTAGTTTAAATACTCCTCCAGCATTCCCCTAAACCTCTCCCCCAGCACAGCAGACCCCCTTCCATTCAAGTGCAAACCATCTTTAGCATATAGGTTGCACCCCAATGAAAAGTCATCCCAGTGCTCTAGAAACCCAAATCCCTCCTTCCTACACCAGGTCTTTAGCCATGCATTCAGCTCTCTAATCTCCCCCTGCCTTTCCTGTGTTGCGCATGGCACAGGCAATATTTCAGAGAATATCACCTTGGAGGTCCTTCCCTTCATCTTGCAGCCTAGTTCTTTAAATTGATTCTTAAGGAGCCTCCACCTTCCATGTATACGGTCATTGGTTCCAACATGGACCAAGACAGCTGGGTCATGCCCAGCCCCTCCCAGTAATTTATCCACCTGGTCCACCACATGCCGAACCCTGGCACCAGGGAGACAGCAAACCATTCGGTTGAGGCGATCCTGGCGACAAATTATTCTATTAGTCCTTCTGATTATAGAATCCCCTATTACCACCAACTGCCTACCTGCACTCCCCTCACCACTTCTACTAGATGGGTTGCTCTCCCGGCTGTTAGGGGTAGCAGTAACATCTAGGGCTGCCATCTCTGTGTTAGCCACCTCCACATCTTCACCCAACTTGGCAAATTTGTTTTGATGCACAAATACAGGATTGGCCTTCCTTGTCTGCAAGCCCCTTCCACTCCCTCTAACTACATTAACCCATCTTCCTATCTGATAATCCTGACTTGCCCCTCCACCCTCCACATCAACCCTACTGACCACCTGCTCAGCGAGCAGAGGACCCCTTTCAAGGTTGTCCTTTCTGCCCAGTGTTGCAACTTGCTCCTCCAGATCTCTAATGCAAGCTTCTAGAAGGGCAACCTGCTCACATCTGTCACAGCGGTATCCATCCTGGAGCTGTTGCACCAATTTTGCATACATGTGACACACTGTGCACTGAGCAAAACCTTCAACCCTGCTAGCACACATTTCCCAGTTACAATATAATTACTTGTAGGAAGGTTAAGATGTTACTTACAGTTTAGAAGACTCCTGTCTTAACTCCTGTTTTCAACTCCTGTTTTTTAACTCTTCCCACTTGTGTTTAGAAAATCACATGTATGCCAGCACCATCAACTGGGAGCCAGCTCCTTATGGGAGTTTGACTGAGACTTTATACTCACCTGTTCACCTGTTTACAATTAAACACTCCCCATTGATTAGCAGAGAAAAAAAAACCTGTTCACCTGATCACAATTAAACACTTTCCTTAGCAGAGAGAAATAAAAACCTGTTTAAAAAGTGTCAGAGAAACAAATGACACTTGCAAGCAGAAACAGTTAAAAGCAAACTCCTGTTTTTTAACTCTTCCCACTTGTGTTTAAAAATCACACTTCTGTTTAGAAAATCACATGTATGCCAGCACCATCAACTGGGAGCCAGGGAGGTTGTGACTGCTGGAGCTGCGCAATACCTTCATCCATTCAACATGGCTGATCAACTGACAGAAGAGCAGATTGCAGAATTCAAAGAAGCCTTCTCACTATTTGACAAGGATGGTGATGGTACTATTACAACAAAGGAGCTGGGCACAGTGATGAGGTCGCTTGAGCAAACACCCCACAAAAGTGTAATTGAGCATATCGCTCAAATGCAGGACAGGATTGCAGCAGTAATGCCGGTGGTGAAAGAACATTTACTACAGGCCCAACAGAGAATATACAACAGGGGGACCCAACTCTGTTTTCTCACCTGGTGATAGGGTCCTCGTATTAGTTCCCACTGTTGAGAGCATGTTCCTGGCTAAGTGGCAGGGCCCTTTGAAGTAATGGAAAGAGTTGGGGAAGTCAATTACAAGGTGCATCAACCTGGCAAAAGGAAGCCCGAACAGATTTACCACATAAACCTGTTAAAGCCCTGGAAGGATAGACTGGCATTAACTGCGAGGTCCCTCCCTGTAACGCATAAAGGTATTGAGTCCCTTCTGATCCCTGAGGTCACAATTCCAGACACCCTGTCATATTCCCAAAAACAGGAAGCTAGAGAGTTCCTGATAAGGAATAGGGAGAAGTTTTCAGAGTTGCCTGGCACGACTGGTACTGAACCTGGGGTCCGTGTCAAGCTCAAATCGTACCGAATTCCTGAAGCGAGGAGAAAGGACATCAGTGATGAAGTTAAAAGAATGTTGGCGCTATATGTCATTGAGGAAACCAATAGTGACTGGTCTAGCCCCATCGTGTTAGTCCCAAAGCCGGATGGCACTTGGAGGTTCTGCAATGACTTCAGGAAGCTTAATGCAGTGACAAAGTTTGACACGTACCCAATGCCCAGAGTAGACGAACTTATAGACCGACTTGGCAAAGCTCGCTATCTGACCACTTTGGACTTGACAAAAGGTTATTGGCAAATACCCCTGACTGCTAGCGCCAAAGAGAAGACTGCATTGGTGACCCCGGAGGGTTCCTTTCAATATAAAAAGATGCCTTTTGGGTTGCAAAATGCCCCTGCGACATTTCAGAGGGCTATGGACAGGACCCTAAGATCTCACCGACAGTATGCAGCAGCCTATCTAGACGACATAGTGGTACATAGCACTGACTGGGAGTCTCACTTGCCCCATGTCTAAGCTGTCTTTGATTCCCTCTTCAAAGAAGGGTTTACGGCAAATCCCCAAAAATGTGCCATTGGTCTAAAGGAAGCTAAGTATTTGGGCTACACTATTGGCCGTGGTGTCATAAAGCCCCAGGTGAATAAAATAGAAGCCATCCAGTAGTGGCCACGTCCTGCAAACAAGAAGCAGGTCAGGGCCTTTCTTGGCATTGCGGGTTATTATAGAAGATTTATCCCAAATTTTGCAACTATAGCTGCCCCACTGACAGACCTTATGAAAGGGCAAGACTCCGTAATGGTAAAGTGGTCCTCAGTAGTGGAAGAATCTTTCCAAGTCCTGAAAAAAGCTCTTTTTGCACAGCCAGTGCTATACTCCCCCGATTTCTCCGAAGACTTTTTGTTTCAGACAGATGCCTCTGATGTAGGTATCAGGGCAGTATTGTCACAGGTACACAATGGGGAATAACACCCTGTGGTTTACCTAAGCAGGAAGCTCAATCATGAGAAAGTACGCAGTCATTGAAAAATAATGCTTAGCCATAAAGTGGGCCGTGGATGCGCTAAGATACTACTTGTTAGGGCGCCAGTTCGAGTTGATACCTGACCATGCTCCCCTGAAATGGATGGCAAAAAAGAAGGAGACTAATAGACGGGTGAACCGTCCTTCACTGTAAAACACAGGCCAGGTGTTGAGATGGGGAATGTAGATGCCCTGTCCCGTGTTCACTCCTGTTGGGCTACAGGTGTTCCAACCCTGGGGTTGAAACAAGGGGGAGGATGTGTAGCAGAGCATCCCAGAGAGAGCCTGGGAAAATCCAGTTCGGGGGTTTATACATCTCCCAGGCTCCTCTCTTACACGTTCAGGGATCTCTGATCTAGGGATCCAGTTCAGGTGTTGGCCCTCTTCCCCAGGCCAATTTAAGCTCACTTGAGCAGACAGCCTTTGCTCAGCCTGGGAGACACAGATAGTGCTGATCTGTAAGAGCAAGAAGGTTGGTGGAAAAATGTTAAGCAGTATTGTGTGGAAGCTTACAAGCTGTAGGCTTGTTCAGCTTGGTAGTGAGGGCCTGTATATATATCGTATAGCTAGAGCCGAGACATGGCTAGGTTTTTGTTTAATTATATTTTGTTCTTTTTGCTTTTCTGCAGACTGTACAGCACCTGAAAATTGACTGTGTATAGCACCAATAAACACCCCACTGTTGTTCACTTATCTTATGGACTTGGTATCTGTGCCTCCTCATCCCAGGGAGCTTTTATACCTGCTACCAATCCCTCAGGTTACACCCACTATGCATACGTTATTGTGCCTTAGGCGGTTCTCAAAGTCCTCAGCATGCATGTGCTAAGGCCAGGCATGTAGTGGACTGGGACTCTCTAATCATCGTGGGAAATTTGTCTTTTATTCAACTGATCCTGCTCTCCACTCCAGTGGTCTGTTCCCATATTTTCTGTATATCTTGTCTGATCAGGCTAACCTCCTCCTTCAGGCCATCAAAACGTGCCTACAAGATGTTCACTGAGGCTGTACATTTATTAAATGCTCTCAGGATGGCAGCCAGTGTTGGCTGTTCTCCCCCCGCCTCATCAGGGTCCTCAGACTCCTCCATCATGTTAGTGCAGTCATCTGCTCACATGCCGTGCTGGCCACGCCCCCATCCTGTGATGGCTTTAATCTTTGGACACAGCCAATCACAGATCGGGACATGGGTGCTGTGAATGGCCCTTCTGATTACGTGATGGATGTGTCCAATCACAGCCTTCACACCATGTAAACAGAGACACATGTCTCTGTGTCGGCAATCCACACTGAGCTCAGTGCAGTGGGGGGGGGGGGGCGGGGAATGCTGCAGTCTCTGTGACAGCTCCCTGTATGACTGATGCTTTTACACAGATCACACAGACTGCAGCCATCCCCACACAGTACACCAAGCACCACTGTCCCTGTCACATGAACATCTGTACCAGTGCACAAAAATATCTCAGTGCAATAGTGTTCCATTTGCAGCAACATCAACATCAGTAGACCATCAACACCTGTCAGTGTACAAGTGCACAAAACATCTGTCAGTGTACCAGTGACTCACCAAATAAATTAATAAAACAAATGAAAGTGCCCTGCCCCCCATGCAAAGGCAAATTCACACGTTGGTCCCGTACGCATACATAAACGGCGATCTTACAAGACACATGAGGAATCGCCACAAACGTCAGAGCCAGAGAAATAATTCTAGCACCAGAGCTCCTATGTAACAATAAACTGGTAACCAATAAAGGCTTATAAAGTATCCCCTATAGAGATTTTGTAGCAAGCACTGAATCCTCAAAAAAGAGGGCGGGGGGATCTCTGTGTCCCACGATGCACACAATGAAAAGGATTTTAGGGGTAAGTTTGATAAAAAAAATTGTGAACATATGCACTGAAGACCAGATAGCAGCCTTACAAATCTCAGCCACAGATATCAGATAGCGACAATCCAAGGTTGTTCCTACACCCCGGCTAAAATGAGCACTCACCCTAAAGGGAGGAGTTTTACGTTTCAGACCATAGGCCTAAATGACCAATTGACAAACCTACTTATTAATGGAAGCTTTGGAAGCTGCCTGCCCCTTCTTGGTGAAAAAAAAAGGAATCTGATTCTTTCCACCAAACGAGGTTGAGAGAAAAATTAAGGCAAAATAATCTTCTGACTTAAATGAAAGTCTGACACCATTTTTGGCAAAAAGGATGGAACAGGTTAATAAGTATGATTCCCTGCATGAAAGGGCCTGCCAACTGACATGCTTCTAGCCAAGGTGATGGCCATCAGGAAGGCTAGCTTGTGTGACAGCAAGTCTAATAGAATTTCCTTGATAGGCTCAAATGGTTGTTTCTGTAACACAGACAGCACCAAGTTTAAGTCCTAGGGACACACAGGTGATCTAATGGGGAGAAGCAAAGGAGTTGCTCCCTGCATAAAGTTTCGGACCAGGGAATATGAGGCTAAAGGCCTTTGGAAGAATACTGACAGGGCCAAAATCTGACCTCTGACTGTACTCAAAGCCAATCTGATTTCCACAGCTGACTGATCTTTTGAAGACAACTGATGGGCTTGTCATTCCAGTCGATGCTTGGCTAGTATCCATTGATATTGAAGCCCTCTATAATTCCAGAAATCAAGTGGGACTTCTGCGCTACTAATTTGTCTTTCAAGAAATCAGTGACAATATGCAGCAAACACAAAAAATGCATACACAGCACCTAGTAACGTAAAATCAATGTGGGTGATAGCGCAAATTGTAAAAAATAACATAACATATACAATGGGTGATATATATGGTATGGTGCACAGAAAGTATAAAAGTGCCAAGCTTATAGGTTTATCAGGGACGGAAAATAAGTCCAAAGAAAGTGCTAAATCAGTGCACTAATAGTCGATAATGGTGAAAAACAGTGTGAAAGGATGTCCACTGGTCCAGAGAATGAGGAAAAACACCACCACACAGCGCGTCTGGTCTCCCAGAACTCTCACCTTCAGCAAGTCAAAAACAGGCATAAGATGATCCTCTGTGTGGACAACCTCCCTCGGTGGACAACCTCCCTCCAGCCTTCATCTACCTGTAAGTGCGATTCTTTTTTAAACTATTTCTTACCACACTATTGGAGGCTTTTGTCCTTCCCCCTCCCCTGTTTTCCACTGTCACCCGAGATCGCAGGTACCTATCTTCCCACCGATCCGTGGGGGCTAACAAAACCACCGAGGGAGGTTGTCCACACAGAGGATCATCTTATATGCCTGTTTTTGACTTGCTGAAGGTGAGAGTTCTGGGAGAACTGACGCGCTGTGTGGTGGTGTTTTTCCTCATTCTCTGGACCAGTGGACATCCTTTCACACTGTTTTTCACCATTATCGACTATTAGTGCACTGATTTAGCACTTTCTTTGGACTTATTTTCCGTCCCTGATAGACCTCTATAATTCCATTCCCCACTCTCATGGATTACAAGTGGTAAGAAGCTTTCTTAGCGAGAGGGATAAAGATTCAAAGAAGTATAATAACTTCATTATTGAAATGCTGGAATCCATATTGACAAGCAACGTGTTCCTCTTCAAGCGCTCCCACTACCTCCAGGTGCAGGGTGTGGCTATGGGGGCGGGCTGTGCCCCCTCCTATGCCAACCTGTACCTGGGGGGGTGGGAGCGCGACCTCTTTGGAGGTGAAGGGAATGAGGCACAGATGGCAAATGTATTAACCTGGCACAGATATATTGATGATGTCTTCATGGTATGGGCAGGATCAAAAGAGAGTCTAGACAGCTTCTTAACTCAGTTACAGGTTAATACATACAACCTTAAATTCACTTATAACAGCAGCCAGAAAAGTATTACTTTTCTTGACGTGGAACTTTTTGTAGACACTAAGGGTAGTTTATGTTCAACCCTCTATAGGAAACCTACTGCAGGGAACACCCTGCTCCATGCTTCAAGCTCACATCCAAAATCACTAGTCACCAGTATACCCTACAGTCAATATCTGCGACTCAAACGCAACTGTACGGAACAAGATGACTTTCAGAGAGAAGCCAAACAATTATACACCCGATTAAGAACTAGAGGATACACTAAGACATGTTTAAGAAAGGCATACAATAGAGCCAACGGTCAGGATCGAACTGCACTTCTATACACAGCAAGAGATATCAAACACTCCAACACCACTAGAGTGATCACAAGATACAATCGTCAACACACTAAAATAAGGAAGATCTATAACCAATTTTGGCACCTTCTGACTTCTGACTGTAAAATAAGTAAATTTGTCAAGAACTACCCAGAGATTATGTTCAAACGTTCCAAATCAATACGAGATAGCACAGTGTCCAGTCATTATTCCACCCAGTCGATACACAAACCCACACAAACGGGCACCTTCCCCTGTTTGAAATGCAATTATTGCCGGTACATTACCAAGGGAAACAGCATAACCTTACCCAATGGTAACATTTGCACACCTAAATTTAGGGCAACTTGTCAAACCATGGGTATCATTTATATAATGAAATGCAACTCTGGCGCGTATTATGTCGGCAAGACCAAACGTAAATTTCTCTGCCGGATACGCGACCATATATCAGCAGTCAAGAAAAAACTCTTTGAAACCCTAATAAGCCAACATATGGGCCTTTTCCATGGACACGATACAGGGATGATGGGCTTTTTTGCTCTCGCCCATATCGCGCCTAATGAAAGAGGGGGTGAACTGGACAAACGCCTTCTACAAATAGAAGCACGCTGGATCTATTCTTTAAAAGCCACTATACATCCAGGCCTTAATGAAGGTATAAGTTACAAACCGTTTTTATAATCAGACCCTCTGTCACCATCCAGAACAGTTCAGTACATGAGATTTTTCTCTCTGCACAACTTTCAACATGTCTTGTCCAGGACCAATACAACAAGCCTTTCCCCCCCTCCCCCCCCTCTCCCTAACACCCATGTCCGTAGGCACTTATACAGCGAGACACCATAACATCATGCCTCTGACATTCTGTCGTTCCCCCAGCTCAGTGAAGTTCTAACAAGTCATGCCTATGACAGGCAGGGGCTCTTACCCTAGGTCTCCCTCACATAGGAGACCTACATGGGCCTTACACAGTGTTATTTGCTCTCCATTACTTTGGAATGCAACAACATTGTAGACAATACCATCATATGCCCCAGAACTACCATCCCCAAGATTGGTAACAGACACGAATATATACCCCTGAGGGGCATCCCTGAGGCAGGAGGATTCTCCATTGCCTCAGAGATGATACCCCCTTGGTAAACTGTGCAATGTATAAATTATTGCCTGAATAAATATCAATATTATTGTCTATGCATATGTAAAGTTTGTTAAACAATTTGAAAAGGTCACATATGTGGTGATAAATTGTAATGTTTTTGCTGTTTGTCTCCTTCCTTATCTGGAAGGATCCGGTTTATCTCATTTGATTGAATGTGTCTCACTAACATGCCACACTATTATTCCCAATAGCGACCACATGGATCGTCCATGCAGATCTATGTGAACCACCCCGCTCTCCCAGTATATTGGGCGCCCAGGGGTGATTACCAGACGCTTCACTAGCTCTGAACCATAGCGGAGGCTATGATGCTGTATTCACCCGATTTTCTTGTGCTCTGGTGCCGCGCTGACTACATCACCAGCATCGGGATATCCATCTCCCTTGCATTCCGCCTACGGGGCGTGTCATCACGCCTCGTCACTCCCATAGAGGCGTGACCACAGCGCAGCACCAACGGAGGCTCCTTCGGACACCTCCTCTGATGCACACACCCCGCCCAATACCAGACTCTGATGTGTGCTACGTCAGATACCTGTGGGACTATTTAAGAGCATAATCAGCACACAACATGCTCAGGCCATCAGGGGAGACCGCGCGCTCGTTATCCACTATACAGGTACATATTCCTTCTCTTTGAAGATATATATCCCTGCTCACTATTTCACATTGCATCTATATGCTTTATATGCACACTCTCATACTATGCATTGTTACATCCACTTACCTTTTCTCTCCCTATATCTGCACTAGTCTGTGCACGATACTTCAGCTGCTGTGTTCCACTCCTTGCAATGTAATTTAAACATCTGATACATCTCTTCTCCTCAGAAGAAGCTAAAAGAGGTACTTCCAAATTTAATTTGTAAACATCCATTCTCACCAAGTTCTAACTTGTTCCCTTTTTTAACCAACATTTATTCTATTATATTCTATCTTATTTATAATTCTAACATCAACTTTCTTTCTCCTGGTTTTACCCCCCCTTTTTTTCATTCATTACCTCTTATCCTCTTCACACACTTTTTTATTATCATTATTTTTCTATCGTTTCTCTTTCTCTTTTTCATTTTTTCACTATTTCATTATTTCATCATTTTTTCATTTCTTTTTTTCATCTTCAATCCTTTTATTATTTTCATCTACATTTATTTATTTTATTTTTCCTCTATTCACTTTTTATTCACTTTTTTACTTTTGTCAGTTTATCCTTTTCTCTTATCTCTGCTCTATTCTCTCCTTTACAAATTTTCTTACCAACAACATATATTCTCTAGATCAGGAGTCTCCAAACTACGGCCCTCCAGTTGTTCAGAAACTACAATTCCCATCATGCCTAGTCATGTCTGTGAATGTCAGAGCTTTACAATGCCTCATGGGAGGTGTAGTTCTGCAACAGCTGGAGGGCCGTAGTTTGGAGATCCCTGCTCTAGATCATGATCGTGCCCTAACTTTTCACCAGAAATTAACATACTGCAGTATGCACCAGCTGTTCATCGGTTTCCCCATCCAACCATTAACTCTTTCAGGTCTATGTAAGTTCATTGAAAGCCAAGTATAATATTGACTTTTCTCCTCTTTCCTAACTACCTGGTAGCTATACAAAACCTTTCCAGGTCATTTGTATCTATAAGCTCCATAATTTTGACCACATATTTCTTTTCAATTTCCCCCACTGCATTGGCCATTACAACAATTAGAGCCAATGTAGAGGGTTTCCCCTTTTTTTGCCACTAGTCCTATAATGCAAACTAAATATGGCCAATACTAAATTAACTAATTAATATATAGAACACTGTTCAACACATTATGTGTTCAGTACATAGTACTATACCCTTGTTCGGTTACTACTAACTATAAATTTCCTGATATAATCAAGTATGAACCAATTTGTATGTCCATATTCTAATCTAGTATTCTACTACCATATTCTGCTGGTTAAGTCAAACCCAGCATCATATTCCTTCCTATTATCTTTACTTCCCTTCATCATTTTCCTTATCTCTATGATCGGCGATCCGATCTTAATAGGCATCATAATCTCAATACATACTCATATATTCCCCACTAGGAGTGCTCGGCCTCACATATCCAGCCTGTATGATTCAGTCGCTACTTGCGACTCCACCTCCCAACAGTGTTGGAATAACCTGTGGCCAGTGAGACACGGTCATCTTTGAGGTAATTTTACATCTCGTATGCTAATATGTGAAAAAAACGACAGACATCAAATAATTCATTAATTTGTTCTTCTTAACTAATTTTTCTTTCCAATTTGTAATGATCTCCGGTACACATATTCTATTTAATCAGAATATTCACTGTACTTATGTTTTTATGTACTTGTGATACTAATTACATACTGTTAAAATATTACAATATCTCATTATATTTCTATTCATTTACTCATAGATTGAGATTTATATACACACACGTCCCTGAGGAAGCCCGAGGGCGAAACATATTGGACCTACTGTATATAATAATATAAGAATCTACCAATGGTGACATCTATTATATGACCATGTTTTTTAACCTCTTGTATGTATTTAATAATATTAAAATTTATATTTTTATATATAAATTGTCTTTGTCTGTTCGCTGGTTCCTGTGATCTCAGAGCTATTAATTTCGGTATTATTCTTTAATTATATCCAAGTGCATTCAAATAGTCCCACGCCCCATCCCTTAATTGGGAATATATACCTATTTCTCTACCAGGGACGGTAATGCCACTTTGCTAATTGGATTGACATACAAGTGCAGGCTCTATATTTACCTTTTCTCTATATGTAAATTGGGGTGGAATATAGGACCTTGAGACAGTAGATTGGGGCAACATGGAAGCATCCATGGCCCATCTATTGTCAGTCTCACAGTCTCCAGGAACCAGGGCCTTCTGGGCCAAGCTGGTGCCACCAGAATGACTGAAACTCCCTCTCTCCGAATCCTGCGCAACAAATGTGGAAGGAGAGGGATCTGGCTAGATTGCCAGAGGACCCCTTGTTCAGGACACAAACTGCTGTAAGCTTGTTGTTAAACCTGGATGACAATAGGTCGACCTCTGGCCATACCCAACGCTGGCAACGTTTCTGGAACACGCCTGGGTGTAGGGACCATTCCCCCAGGCAGATCTGCTGGTGGCTGAGATAATCTGCCTTCCAGTTCTCTACCATTTCACCTGAGCTGTGTGCCCCTCTAGGGTGACTCCCCAGCCTGAGAGACTGGCATCTCTGGTCAGTATACTCTCCAAGTTACCGGGAGGAAGGATCTTTCCTTTTGCAGGTTCTGATCCTGCAACCACCAGTTTAGGCTTAGGCGTGCCAGAGGAGATAAGAACATTGCATAATCCAGGGCTTGTCCTCTCCTGTTCCAAGCTAACAAGATATCTTGTTGTATATGCCTGGAATGGAACTGGGCATAGGGCACTGCCTCGAAGGAGAACACCATCCTTCCTAGAAGACTCATACAGAGCCAAATGGAGGGTTCTTTGGTGCCCCTATCTGATGCACCAGATCCTTCAGGGCACAGATCCTTACTGGTGGCAAAAATTCCCTTGCTTAGACTGTATCTAGGATCAGCCCTAAATACTTCAGACTTTGAGGTGGCCTCAAGGTTGACTTATAAGTATTTATGATCCAGCCTAAGCTTTCTAAATATTGCATTGTGCAGGTTATGCTCTGTTCTAAAGCCAGTATTGAGTGATCTCTGAGCAGGAGGTTGTCCAGATACCTGAGCACCAAGATCCCTTGGGCCATTTAAAGACCCAGTACTGGTGCTAGGACCTTTGTAAACACCCGGGGACCTGTAACAAACCCAAAGGGTAGAGCCATAAACTGAAAATTATGTTCCTGTACTGCAAATCGCAGGAACCTCCGATGAGGCTGAAAGATAGGTACGTGTAAATACACGTCTTTTATATTGATGGAGGCTGGAAAGTCCCCCATCTGGAGCGAGGCTACAACTTACCAGACAGACTGCATCCGAAGGGACAGAATTAATAGATACTGGTTCGGGGATCTTGGATCCAAAATGGGCCTTGTGTTCCCATTTGGTTTTTGAACCATAAACAGGTTTGAATAAAACCCTGCGCCCCTTTCGGATACAGGAACTTGTACAATCGTTCCTTGATGGACTAAATGATATAGTGCCTGAAACAATATATATTTTTTTTGGAGGAACCAAGGGAACGCTGGATCTTAGAAACTTCTGAGGGGGAACACCCCGCAACGGCAACTTGTAACCATGGCATATAGTTGAGGTGACCCACTCGTCCTGAACCATTGTTGTCCAAATGTCCGATAGAGTGGGGGCGTCCCCTCAAAAGGAGAGCTTTGAGCTGGATTTATAAGCGATTTGAACCCAGTACTTTTTCTGGCCATGGCCTTGCCCCTGGCTCTAGTGCCCTGTTGGCAGCTGAACTACCTTGGTGCGGAGACACTTGAGGAAACAGTCCCTGAGGTTTTAAATGAGGGACGACCTGGTGCTTTTCTTCACAGGAAGTAGAGAACTCTTCCCTCCGGAAATCTTTTGCAGGTATTTTTCCACATAAACATTCCCAATGAAAGTTTTTAAAAGGAAGTTCGGCTGACCAGTTCTTAAGCCACAAAAGTCTGTGCATATGTACAGACAAGAGAGCCAAACAAGAAACCTGCTGTACTGAATCCTTTAAGGCGTCAACAGCAAAACATTATATATATATATATATATATATATATATATATATATATATATATACATATAATCGGTCTATATATATTAGGACTGTCAGACCGTCTGACCTGATCCTTTATGGACTGGCAGATACAAATTGATTCAAACTGGCTGAATAGATGAACTGGCCAAAGAAAAGAAAGCCATTAATAATTCCAGTTTCTTGTCAACAGGGTCTTTCAAGCCCTGTGTGTTATTTACTGGACAAGTTAAGCTCTTGTTTAAGGAAGAGACTGCTGCATCTATGGCTGGCATGCTCCACTTCTTAACAAACTTGTTTAAAGGGAAAGCATGTGTGGCCTGAGGAGGCCTCAGGGACCCCAAAGAGAACCAGGGGAGCTCAGTAACCTCTGCAAAAAGCAACTTAAAGACAGAACGCACCATCTTGGTAAGAGTCTGGATCAAAAGCCTCTGCAACTTAGAGGCAGACATTAACTGGATATCTTCTAGTCCAGATTGCTCAGAAGCAGACTCTTCCACCAGGCCCTCCACAGAATCCGGAGCTTTTAGCTTATTCCCATCCTCAACCCATTCCTGCTCCAAACTAGAAGACCCCCGGGAAGGGGGATCTGTCATGCTTCTTGCCACACTGCGGGATTGAGGCAATAATGCCAGCAATCCTGCGCTCTAACCCGGCTAGTGCCGAGAAGAGTTCATCCTTGGTGATAAACAGTGAAGCATCAGTGTTGACTGTAGGCACTGAAAGACCAGAGGCTTCTGGGCAATCTGAGCGGTGTGCCCTATCTGGTATCGACCAGATAGGGGCAACAGCTTAGATTGCCCAGAAGCCTCTGGTCTTTCAGGGGATACAACACCAGGGATATGACTAGGTTAATCAGGAACTACTGATGACATAGGTGTGCCCTTCCCTGTAGTGTTAGTCCCGCCCCTCCTTTTTTTAAGACATTTACAAGCTACAGAAAGAGTACCTGGGTGTAGTATTAACACACCTCAGAAGGAAGACCCTTTAATAGGGCTCACCAAGCCCCTATGCAACCATCCTGCCAACCACCTTTAGCCTGCCAATCAACACCTGGTGACTCACGTGACCCAGGTAAGGAGAAAAGAACTGCTGCAAATGCCTGGTTCAGGGCCTGTTCTGTGTCCCACAGCTGCCTTCTGGAAGCACCACATGCTTGGTATACACAGCTTAAAAGCTGGCTGTGCGCTGAAATGTTTAGGCTGATTTGGCAGGTGCAGCGACAGTGCAGTGAGATATTTCCGGTTTGACAAGTCACCCCCAATCCCTGGAGAGCTCTGGTTGACATTTTAAGCTGATTTTACTTATATATATTGTAAGTGAAATGTATGAAGATTACTTTTAAATAAACATTGGTGTGTTTGACGTTATCACACTAGTGGAGCCTTTTCTTTGTTATTTCTCCCCATGTGATTGCCCCTAATCGTTCATTGCGTGTGGAGAGGAACAGATCGTTGGCTTTACCCTTTGTGGGTAATGCACTACTGCTAAACACGAGAGTGTGAAGCAATATTTTTTGGGGAGTCTAATACTGATGAGAAGTGGACAACAAGACACATGGTGTAGTGTGAAGACTATCACCCTTTGGATGACGTTTTTATGGACATTCTCTAGCACTTGCATTGTAATGGATGTGTCACTGAATTTCTATTTCATCCTTTGCACTTTATTTGCTGTTATTTAAGCGCTGCTGATCACCTTTATTACCATATTTAATTGGCGTATAACATGCACTTTCCCCCTTAAAATCAGGGGAAAAAGGAGCGTGCGCTGCTGAATTACATATTACGTATCCGGCGCTCTATCATGCACAGCCACGCCTCCTGGCCCCGCATTGGACTACTGTACTGTCTATTATATGAGAAGAGGCAGGAGGCGTGGCTGTGAGTGACGGAGCACCGGGTAAACAGAAAGAAGTTCGCTGCTCTATGTAATTCAGTGGCACTCTCGCTCCCCCTCTTCCCTCGGAGACAACAGAGATGTTCTAACATTAAAAAGGTAAAAACTGCAGATTGGCACTGAACAGGCAGAGCATTTTGATAAATTTATAGGCTGCAGATGGGCACTAATCAAACTGCATTGAAGACCAATGCTGCAGATGAGCACAGATCAGGCTGCACTGAACCTGCAGATGGACACAGATCTGGCTGCATTGAGGCTGCAGATGGACACAGATCTGGCTGCATTGAGACTGCAGATGGGCACAGATCCAAAGGCGTCTTTAGGGGGGGGGCAGAGGGGGCCCTGACCCCCCCAACATTATGCTGTGCCCCACCATGTGCCCCCCCCCCAAAAAAATATATATATATATTTTTGTTTTGGTTTTTTCGGGCCGCCGCTGGAGTAACAGTCTCTCCTGAGAGGGAGAGTGTCCCCAGTCAGCTCTGCGGGGCTTCCTCCCCCCTCCCTCAGCTCGCTGACACTGCATAATGCGAGCGTTCACACAACCACAGCTCCCCAATATGCTCCTTTCCCTGCATCCTCATTGGCACGGAGAAGAGCAAGTCGCAGAAAGGAATCCATGAGCACTGTGGGGGAGGGGGGGGGCCCAAGCCTTCATCTCAGTTACTGAAAAAACAGACTGATTTCTCCCGTCCTTAGGACAGAAGAACCAGCCTGTAAATTCCGAGAGTGGTGACTGCAAGCTGAGCCGAGTGTCAGTCTGACACTCTTTTACAGCCCAGCGAGTCCAGCCACCTCCCCCCCACTCTCCTCACATACAAGCAGGGAGAAATACAGCTCCTCCTCCTCCTCCTTTCAGTCCCGCCCACACTATCTTGGTGTGCTGTATCTGAAGAGAGGGGATGTGTGTTAAGGAAATATGAAAATCAGCAGCATGTGTGTGAAAGATGCCTGAGATTCTAGCCTGAACCGTGGGCAAGTGTGTGCACTGCAGACTGCAGTACACTGTAATCACTGAACTGCATTATCTCCATCCCTTCTCTCCCCCATCTGTCTCCATCCCCCTCTCCTGTTCTTTCAAGACATTCACAATTTACTTTCTGTAACGGTCACCACCGTTTACGATATTCCATTCCATCGCCCCACGACAGCTTATCCGACAGTCCGACAGACATCAGACACGACCCATTTCATTTCCCAGAATAACCGAGACAAAATCAGCTCTGGTACTGGTTCCAAAATGAACGAATTAATCCTTTAATGGTAACTTAGCTTTGTTATATACAATACAAGCATGTTACAGTTAATCACAGGGACAAAGACACACTCCACCCACACATCACACAATGGGGGGCTTCATACACATTCTTTTAGATAATGACATTCCGATGAGTTAACCACTTAAGGACCGCCTCCTGCACATTTACGTCGGCAGAATGGCACGGCTGGGCACATCAACGTATATATACGTTGGTTTTAGTACCCAGCGCGAAGCTCCGGGACCGGGACCGCGGGATTCGCGGACCCGATCGCCGCTGCAGTGCGGCGATCCGTCCCTGGAGCGGAAGAACGGGGAGAGCCGTGTGTACACACGGCTTCCCCGTGCTTCTCTGTGGCCGGAGCATCGATCGCGTCATCCCTGTAATAGGGGGACGCGATCGATGACGTCACACCTACAGCCACACCCCCCTACAGTTGTAAACACACACATTAGGGCACACATTCCCTACAGCGCCACCTGTGGTTAACTCCCAAACTGCAACTGTCATTTCCACAGTAAACAATGCAATTTAAATGCATTTTTTGCTGTGAAAATGACAATTGTCCCAAAAATGTGTCAAAATTGTCCGAAGTGTCCGCCATATTGTCGCAGTCACGAAAAAAATCGCTGATCGCCGCTATTAGTAGTAAAAAAAAAAATAATTAATAAAAATGCAATAAAACTATCCCTTATTTTGTAAACGCTATAAATTTTGCGAAAACCAACCGATAAACGCTTATTGCGATTTTTTTGACCAAAAATATGTAGAAGAATACGTATCGGCCTAAACTGAGGAAAAAAAATGTTTTTTTATATATTTTTGGGGGATATTTATTATAGCAAAAAGTAAAAAATATTGCATTTTTTTTTAAATTGTCGCTCTATTTTTGTTTATAGCGCAAAAAATAAAGGTAATCAAATACCACCAAAAGAAAGCTCTATTTGTGGGAAAAAAAGGACGCAAATTTTGTTTGGGAGCCACGTCGCACGACCGCGCAATTGTCTGTTAAAGCGACGCAGTGCCGAATCGCAAAAACCCCTTGGGTCATTTGCCAGCGTATTGGTCCGGGTCTTAAGTGGTTAATTACTACTCAATACTAGTGATGAGCGGAATACGCCATATTCGATTTCGCGATATTTCGTGAATATTTCGAAGAATATTCGCGAATATTCGTTAATATCGAAAATTGGTGATATTTTATAAAAAAAAAAAAAATTGCAAAATTTCGCTATTTTTTTGGGGATATTTACGATATTTACGAATATTCGCTATATTTTATAAAAAAATAAAAATAGCGAAATTTTGCGTATGCGAAAGCGAAAATGATTTTTTTTGGATAAAATATCACGAATATTCGCTATATTTTATAAAAAAAAAAAAATAGCGAAATTTTGCGTATGCGAAAGCGAAAATGATTTTTTTTGGATAAAATATCACGAATATTCGCTATATTTTATAAAAAAAAAAAAATTGTGAAATTTCGCTAATGCGAAATTTCGCTAGTGCGAATGCGAAATTGATTGCGAAATTGATTGCGAAATTTGAAAAAATTTGCCGCGATATTCGAGTTATTCGCAAATACTCGAATATGCAAAATTCGTAGCGAATATTCGCAATGAGAATATTCGTGAGCAACACTACTCATTACCCAGCTCTGCATTTAGAGGGGTTAATTACTACAGCTTGACAAGTCACATTCCACATCTTAACAGTGTCATTAGAATATACAATGAACAGGTCTTAGGAGCAGATCTAATTAGCACAATGGACACAAAACAGTATTAGCATCACACAAAGGAATGTCTAGGAGCAGACTCAATTAACACCTCAAAAGCATGTGTCCCCACATTGAATGAAAACACTCTATTGACCTGTTAGAGTCAGACTTTAACAACTTGTAATATTTCAAGATATCCTGCAAAACATGAATTATCCATGTAATTTTTCATTATCATTTCTCAGTCACCCTATGCCCAAAAGGGGCACAGGATGACCCTAGACCCAAGAGTCATTAGTGATGCTGGCACTCGAGTACCCCCCCATCCTTCAAAAGTCTCTGGGTGTCATGGGCCATTCTGTTACACTTTCACTTTCAGTTAGGCAGGTAATATACTGTGCAAATTTCTTTCCTACATCCACAGATTGCAGGAAAGAAACTTGCATGATTCTCCCATCAACACAGACAGTGCTGACGGGAATATCCCTCCTGCCCATCAATTGTATTCTCCCGACAAACAGTGATTCTCACTAGTGGCTATACAGCAACCACTAGTGATAATCAAAAGAGAATCTGCTCATTAATGGTTCAAATCTCAGCCAGTTCCTGCTGAACCAGCTGAGATTTAAACTGTCTATGGCTGTTCTTAGCTCTTAGGCAGCCCATACATTGATCACTTTTTTTCATTCAACTATTAGGTTGAATGAAAAAAAAATGATCCAATTCCCCCATCTACACATTATAGGTGGACGGGGGAATCCTCCCAGTGTGGACCAGTGCTGGAATAACCAGAGTTGCTGTCCTGTCCCGGCTATTCACAGCGCTGGTCTCTGTCTTCTTGGCAGCGGTGGCAGCACATTGGAACCCAGTGCTGGTTACTTTATGGGGCTGATGTACAGGAGGGCCAGCACAATTTGTTGTTACAGATGGGCTGGGCATGTTCAAAATTCCACATGCCAGGGCCTGCCAGGAAGCCCACACTGCACAGCGCTAATCACAGGCAGAGAGACATTTCACGGTCCGCTGCTGCACAGATCAGGAAATATCTCACTGCCTGTGATTAGCGCTGTGGAGTGTTGGCTTCCTGGCGGGATTGGGCATGTGGGATTTCAAACACACCCAAACCCATCTCTATTGGTTGTAGACAGTTGAGCTCCCTGCACATTTCTTAGCAGCAGTGGAGCCTTCTCTGACATGCTGATCGGGATGCAATCCAGGTGATGCTCCCACTCAAATCCTAATGTTAAATATCAGTGATTTTATTGATCAAAGCCCACACTTTACAGGCATAGAGCCCACATGGCCCGCGGAACATACGATTGATTTTATATATATATATATATATATATATATATATATATATATATATATATATTGTAATAGTCAGAGTCCCGGTCCCTATGAAATGGGAGGTAAAATGAACACAGGGTTTGCGTGTCTGCGGACCGCAGAACTACAGAGCGTAGCGTTTAAATGGAGAAAAGTGCTCTGTCAGTTTTCTCCAGGTTTTGATAGTTCTGAATGGGGCTGTGTAGTTGGAGATCCTGCAGAGACTTGGGCGGGATGGGGTCTCCAACCCTGTGTCCAGATCTTACAGACAGCCAGCAGGTTGGGTTCCCAGCTGAACACTGACAATATAATCAGGGACTGGTCAGAACAGAGAGAGAGGTGGAAGGTGTGCAGCTGGCTGTTGCTGCAGGACAGACCTGTATGTGGGGATCTATCTGTCTGTCTGTCTGTCTGCCCTGGAGACTACATCCCTGGTGTGGGGGGACTTCGTGCCTGAGGGACTGGGAGGCTGGTGGAACTGAGGTGACTAGCGAGTCCAAGAGGGGCTGAAGGAAGTCCGGAAGTCTGGGAGACAGTGGGCTGGAGAACCTGTTGAGGCCAGGAGTGGGCCAGGTGAGCAGGTACAGCAAGGCTAAGTAAGCCTAGGAGCCAGGAGGCTTGGTATTTTTGAGTTCTATGAACATTAATGGAGAAGAACCCCTGCGTGGGAAATCCTGTATGTGAACTCTTCTTTTGTTTTCTTCAATAAAAATGGGCTGCCATGCCCTCAAACATAACATCTGACTGCTGTGGACTCGCTAAAAAAAGCATTTACCATTGAGTTAAACCCCCAACGTTTACAGTGGTGGATTCAGCGGGCATCTAGACGGTGAAATCCGGGTCCTTGCTCCGTGGTGAGTCGCAGCAGGAGTTACTGCTAGCTGTGTGTAGCAGCCAGGCAAACTGCATTGCGCAGAAGTTTATTTTGGACTGTGTTGCATTCAGGTGGTGCACCTGTGAGAAGATTTTTTTTTTTTTCCCCCTTTTTACTGCTGTGAACTGTGTAACAAGCTGCTGTGCATGCGACTGCAAGGATACGACAGTCAAAACACAAGAAGTTCCTGTTGAATCAAGTTAAAGGGGAAGTGAGCTCAGCGTGGCCTGAGAAGATGTCTCCACCTAGGAGGGCCAGTCAAAAGGGGCCAGTGATGTATGAGACTGTGAATGAGTGGTTCAAGTGGAACCAGACTAAAGAATGGGATGCGGTACAAAGGGCTGAGATAGTGGCATCTGACTATATGCAACCCATGCTACCTACAGAGGAGGTTGGAAACTTCCTGGAAAACTTTGAAAAAGTCGCTGTAAGGAGGAAATGGCCTAGAGACCGGTGGCCAAAATTGCTGCAAACCTTACTGCTGATGGAGTACCGGTCGGTTTACCATTTGATGGATGGGGACCAGGATGACTATCGCAAGTTTAAAGAGGAAATCCTTCTTAGAGGAGAGTTCAATCGCATCATGGGCCACCAGCAACGCTCCAGCAAAGCAAGGTCGTCACCCATAGCAACGGGAGAGGCATCACTGCGACAACAAAGCCACAATCGAGCAATGGCTCAGGAGAGCATGAGTGTGCATCAGTGTACCAGCCATGCGTTTTCTGCAGACATATCGGTTGTCACCCCTGGCAACAGTGGTGAGAAGTTTGTGTGGCCTGCAGGGGGTACCGATGAAGAAAGTAAAAATGCGTATTATGGCCGCTTATGTGAAGTGGTCAGTCCAGAAAGGACACAACAGTCTGTAACCACAATGAGGTGTAGCCAACCATCTTTGGAGTGCTGGTCTGCTGTTACCCCTAGCAACAGGGATACTGTGTTACATGCAGGGGGTGTTGGTGGGTCTGGAAAGGCTGCAGTGTTTCTCCATGACCATATGAAAAATTCAGCCTATGGAGACACCACAGATGAGAGACAACGCACTCAAATGAAGGCTATGACAACGGCTACAGGAAGTGGTAAGACTGTTGCAGTTTATGGGACAGAACCCAATGAAGTAGAAGTGTGTTCAGCGGGGAGATCCGCAGGACAGGTGGACTTGCTACAGTGTGCTACTCAGAGTAGGGGGAAGGCACAGGGTAAAGCCCAACTGTCAGCAGGACTAAAGACTGAAAAGGACATGGGGACTCTGTATGTACCTGGTGGAATCCAGCAGAGTGCTGGAGAAGCTGTACTAGGGGTGACCAAAGAAATAAGTATACCATGTTCCCTAGTGACAGATATAGGTGCTGTGGGGTTGCCCAGAGAAACCTCCCATGAGCCCACGGTGTTGGAGCGGAGGGTTTCCCAGGTCAGCTGTAGAGGTTCTCTAGTGGGTAAGGGGCCACCCACAATAGCTACAGCTATGTTTAAGTATCATGATGACCCTCTAAAGGTTGAGAAATGTATTTCTGGAAATGTCATATTTGAGAATATTGTTGGTGATATGTTTACTAAAAAGGATGGGAGTAGGATGTCTTCCTTGACCACCAGAGGCAGAGCTGCAGGGTTGTCCATGGAAACCTCCCGGGATCTCCCTGTGTTGGAACTGGAGGTTGTTCAGGACCGCTCTAGCACTACTCTGGGGGAACAAGGGGGGACTGCACCACACCATGAGAGTGTGTGGGTGCCGACCATTTGCCTGGTATGTGATCAGTTTGGTGAAAAATGTATTCATACTGTAAAAGCTAGTAGTCTAAAGCAGGATTTGATGGTAGCACCACCAGAACAATCTGGTCAAAATAGGGTATTGCATCCTGTGGTTTGTGACGAAGCATCGTCCCAATGTGACATAAGTGAAACTGTGCTTGTACAATGTTATGCGTCTAGCAATGACAAATGTACTGTATCGGGTAATGAGACCCAAGTTCCTTTGGTGCCTCTTGGAACAGGTGATGCAGTGCTGCAGAAGGCCTGTCAGGGAAGTACCACTGACTGGGACAGCTGGGCTAAACAATTGCTAGCCATGCTGGATAAGGCTAGGTTGGGTAACACAGATGTGGACATAACACCTGCTATGCCCAATGGAGGGAGTGCAGGGTGGCCAGTGGCCAAGGGCGTGTTGGCCCCTGCAAAGATTGGTTTCCTCCAGTCAGAAGGACCGGTTAAGGGCGCATGCATGGCAGATGTGTTATCCGCAGCCCAACCGCTGGAAAATAGTGAGCAAAAAAATGCCAATGTGACTTATGACCTGCAGCGGCTCACTGATTCTGTGACGGAAGAGATAAATGTGAGATGTATGTCTGACGGCGCTCCAGTTGAGCACCAGGCTGTGAAGACTGATACCGCCAGTGAGGTGGGGGTCGCTGAAAATGTCTCTACCTTTCCAGCTTCAGTGGATAAGCCCCTCCAAGTCATTGATAAGGGAAAAGTCCCTAGAAAGGTCTTGTATGTAGACGTGGATCGCATTAAGGTGACTAATGTATTGTTAAAAATGCTTAAAGTCCAGAAAGGCAATTTGCTGTACACTTGGGGGCCTCCATTGTGGTCGGACAAGGTGGTACTGTGTAGTACCAGTAGGTGGAGCCAAGTAGTACAGGCTATTCTTTATGGTGATTACAAGAGGAACTGGTTGGTACCATGTTTATTGGCAGTGTGGCAGATGGTCTCAAATTTCTCTGAGTGGGTACTTCCAGTTACCGATTTGGATGGAAGTTGCTCAGGAGAACGTTTGACAACATCAGAAGTCTCTCCGCCTGATGCGGTGACTAGGAAAATTTCTGCTGATGCAGTCCAGAGTGCGGCTGAGCGGTGGTCAGTAGAGGGCACGGACACTGCTTCACCCACTAGACTTTACAGGAAGGAAGGAAGGGAGCGAATTGGACGTGGCAGTAGCAGAGATTTTACCTGTCAATCGCACAAAGGTACAAATTAAAGTACCCGGAGACACTGTGGGAGAAAGTGCTAAAGGAACAGGTTCTCTATATGAAGAATGTGAGGGTTTCAGGAAAGGCAGTGTTCCCCTGAGAAAAGAAAATAAGCCCAGGAACCCCAGAAGAGGGAGAAAGCGTAGGATAGAAAAAAGTGGGATCCCATGGAGAGTCAGGGTAGGACTGACCTGGAAGCGCACCCGAAAAAAGGGTTGGGCCTACGCGGCTGACAGCCGGCACAGAGGTGTCCCAACCCTAATGACGTGTGCTGGTGTTCCGCCCCCTTCGGGATCGAAACAAAGGGGGGGGATATGTAATAGTCAGAGTCCCGGTCCCTATGAAATGGGAGGTAAAATGGACACAGGGTTTGCGTGTCTGCGGACCGCAGAACTACAGAGCGTAGCGTTTAAATGGAGAAAAGTGCTCTGTCAGTTTTCTCCAGGTTTTGATAGTTCTGAATGGGGCTGTGTAGTTGGAGATCCTGCAGAGACTTGGGCGGGATGGGGTCTCCAACCCTGTGTCCAGATCTTACAGACAGCCAGCAGGTTGGGTTCCCAGCTGAACACTGACAATATAATCAGGGACTGGTCAGAACAGAGAGAGAGGTGGAAGGTGTGCAGCTGGCTGTTGCTGCAGGACAGACCTGTATGTGGGGATCTATCTGTCTGTCTGTCTGTCTGCCCTGGAGACTACATCCCTGGTGTGGGGGGACTTCGTGCCTGAGGGACTGGGAGGCTGGTGGAACTGAGGTGACTAGCGAGTCCAAGAGGGGCTGAAGGAAGTCCGGAAGTCTGGGAGACAGTGGGCTGGAGAACCTGTTGAGGCCAGGAGTGGGCCAGGTGAGCAGGTACAGCAAGGCTAAGTAAGCCTAGGAGCCAGGAGGCTTGGTATTTTTGAGTTCTATGAACATTAATGGAGAAGAACCCCTGCGTGGGAAATCCTGTATGTGAACTCTTCTTTTGTTTTCTTCAATAAAAATGGGCTGCCATGCCCTCAAACATAACATCTGACTGCTGTGGACTCGCTAAAAAAAAGCATTTACCATTGAGTTAAACCCCCAACGTTTACAATATATATATGTGGTTGTACTCTTGATGCTAATAAATACTGTGTTTATTAGATCTGACAGGGAGCATCACATGGATCACATTCCGATCAGCATGTCAACAGAGAAGGTTATACAGCATTACTACTGCTAGGTGACCAGCTGGGGGCTCAGCCCTCTATAACCAATAGTGCCAGCCTTCCCCTGCATGCATCCATAATGTCACCAGCACTAGGTCCTAATGGACTGCCGCCACTGCCAAGGAGACAGATGCCAGACCAGCGCTGTCAATAGCAGGGACAGGACAGCTGGGGAACCCCACAGTGGCAGAACACCAGACAACCTTTGCAACCCTTAAAGTTCTCCCCCTGCTTTGGACCCTTATATTTTCTTGGTGTGCTGGTGACATATATCTCTTGTTTTCTGCCACCCTGGGGGGCCCCAGTATAGTAGGAAGGGAGCTCACTGCAGAACATGTAAAAGGGCCCATTGTGGGATCGTAGTAAAGGGCCCCAGGAGATATTATATATATATATATATATATATATATATATATATATATATATATATATATAATATTGCATTTTATAGTTGGCCCCCCTACTTTTGTCCCTGTCCCCCCATGTGCCCCCCTAAATATGAAAGCTGGAGACGCCACTGCACAGATCAGGCTGCATTGATGCTCAGATACCATTATTTTGCTTCTAATTGGTTTATTAAAAAAAAAAAAAACATTTTTTTCCTGAACCTTCCCTCTTAAAGGAGTTGTAAAGGAAAAAAATGTTTTGCCTAAAATTAATGTCTGCAAGGTAGACAGACAGAATAGTGTAATGATTCTGTTAAAAAACAAGTAAATACCTATTAAATTCCTTCATCTATATCACCTCCCGCATTCTAGTTTCTGTTCTCGCATTCAATTCCTGGTTTGCGGTGCTCGTTTATGTAAGAACTACATTTCCTAGTATGCATTGCGGCATGCCCAGTAATTCACACCTCCTTAAAGTCTCTAACACGTAGAGAGCGCCCTGCCGCACAGATGTAGTTCCCAGGAGGGGGTGAGCACATCACTGACCACTGCAGTAAAGCCTCCCTTCACAGTGGTGAGTAACAATCAGACAAGCAGGAAGTGAACAGAACAGAGAAGAAATAGAGCAACTTCTGAGCAAATATGAACAATGAGGAAGTGAAAAGAGGAATGTCTGCAGGTAAAGGATGCTTATTATGAAAATATTTTTTTTCCCTTTACAACCCCTTTAAATTGGGATACGTGTTATACGCCGACGCGTGTTATACGCCGATAAATATGGTATATATTGTATACGTTTTTGAGGTGATAATTTTATATTTTGAACTGCATTACAAATAGCTGCTACTTTTAAGCAATCTTGAGGGTGTTTATCTTGAGCGGTGAAAAATTGATTGTTATATCATTGGTTCTTATTTTTTTAACCATAGAGATGGACCACATCCCTGAGCCTGTATAGCACCCTGTGGCTACATTACACTTGTTGAAGTTAGAAGCTGATTAGCTACTATGCAGAGTTGCACCAGAGTTTGCACTCTCCAGTTCTGGTTAATCAACCCCCAAGGGTTACTGATCAGGAAACTGCTAGCTACCAGCACATGGCAATAAGTAGTCAAATCTTGACAGAAAAGTCTGAATAAAAAAATGGTGTTTCACAGAGTAGGTGGGGTATAGGAGTATGCACTGGGGGTGTCCAATCATCTGAAGGTAGCCTGCATATAATCCATGGTTTGGGACTACAGCCTTGGGTCTGTACTGTACAATTAAAGGAGCAGTACAGCCAAAGTTTGTTCATTCTGCACTCCTGTCACCTGTTTTCAACAGACAGCAGGTGAAGCCTGCTATCGGCTGATGTCACAGAGCTGGTCCAGGCCTGGGAAAAATCCGGAGCATATGGTTAGGATCTGCCCACATGCCTGGATCAGCACCTGGGTCAGCCTCTCAGCGAGCCGCTGAGAGCCTGAGTCAGCCGCTTCCGCCCCCTCCACAGCCCAGTGCTGCATGGAGCACAGGGGGGCAGCAGAGCAGAGAGCCGATGATCACCAGCTCTCTACTCAAGAAGCAGTGAGAACCGGGCGATTGGCGGTGTTTGATCGCTCGGTTCTCAGTGTTAGAGGCAGCGTGGGACTGCTGCTGCATCCACCTGGGTAAGTAAAATAATAATTAAAACAAATTTCCATACTTCTACTTTTAGTAGAACTAAAGATAAAACTTTTTCTATAGCTTTGAATAGAGTGGAGAGGGATTAGAAGATTAGAACACAAGTCATTTTTTTATGAGGGTAGAGAGTAGGAAGATTAGCTTCCCCAGAAAAGTAATAGAGGGGAAATCCTCCAATATGGACACTAGTTATGATAGCCTGGGGGTCCCCAAGAGATTCCCTTAATTTGCAGGGATTTCCTTGCACTTCCTATTTTGGCTACGGGACAGGAAGTGAAGGCAAGTCTCCCCAATGGGGCACAGATGGCAAAAAAATAAACCAACAGGTGTAACCCATCCATTTCTCCATTCAAAAACAAAAAAAAAAGGGTTTTGCCTATAGTTCTACTTTAAAATTTGACTGTTCTTCTTGTTAATTTCTAACTGTACACAGGCTGTGGAGCATACATAGTGTAACGTACAGTTCGTTGCCTGAAAATTGAGGCAGGTGCTGGGATAATGTAACTTCAGGGTGCATGCATGTATAGTGGCTGCATTATTTTTAATTTTCATTAATTATCGGCTGATCATTCTGCCAGTAACATACTTCCTCTACTAGGGTGATAATAATCAGTCACTCTACTTTATCAGGGCAACAAAAACAGGACAAGACTATTGCGAGCACCCTTTGCCATCTATTACATAACATTGATGGACAGCTTTTTGTAGTCCTCACAACAAAAAAATGGATAACTGCGCAGCACAAAACTTGGGAAGTTACCAGCTGCCCAAATTTCTGGCAGAATCAGGAGACATTTTGCACTTAAAAAAAACGATAATAGTACTTTCAATTGTAAATTCAACAGACCAAGAGATAGCAAATAAGAGGAATTCATGGATAATGTTTACATATACTATACGTTCCATGGGCTGCTGTGCCCATACATCTGTCTTGGTGTCTTAGGACTGGTAAATTAGCCAGCATTAATTAGTCACATCCATTATCGTGTAATGTTGAAGATGTGTTACTCAATCAGTCTTTCAAACACAAAACCTGTGACTGACACAAGTCAATCTTTTGAAATACTAGCAGCAACATAAATAGCATAAACATAACAAAACAAATAAAGTTTTACTTTTTTTGGCCTTACCATTGACCATAGATTTGAAGATGGCATTGCTGACAGCAGACAAATAAGAGGGATCAGAACTAGTTGGTGTCATCTCATTGAAGGTGTCCGCATTGTAAACATGGTCAGTTCCAAATTCTTGGATGAGCTTATTCAGAAAAAGTCCTCCAATCATTTGAAAAAGAGGATCCTCAGGGTCCAGAACAAAGCTGCAGGAGTACGTGCAATTAAAGTTGCTCCATCCACCAAGTCTGGTGACATTGGCTTTAGGGAAGACCCTAAGCAACAAGACAAGCAAATAAACATTAATTGTTTCACTTTTCTTTTCTTGACTTTTACAAATCATATACTGTAGTTTTGTGTTTGCGACAAACTTTATTTTCTTTCATAAGCAGGAAAGCCTAATTTAACACATGAAAAAAAAAAAAAAAACGTGAAGACATAACCACTTACAATAACAAAAATTAAAAGGCTTACATAAAACGCTGCTACACCTAAATAACATATTTTTTTGTATGTAAAAGAGGTTTATTAATCTTTATGGATGAAAAATGTACTTTTTCTTGACATTTAACAGCCAACAGCTAAAAAGCAGTATTTTGTGCAGCAATATTACATACATTTCAAGCCTTTTTGTTACTGTGCACGTGTGGGTATTTTTTTAAAGAACCAACATGAATTCAAATTTTGTCCCATGTTAAAATGCATCTAAAGCCAAATGTTTTTTTTGTTTTTTTCATTCTGGATAAACCATGGAATGTTTAACACCCTTGGCAGTCGTGTCTAGAACAAGTTTCCCCATGGAAGGTTTTTTGGTGACAACAGTCATCAGCACAAAGAGTGGGAAACAAACAATGACAGTAAAGACCAGACAGACAGTAAAGACTAGACAGAGGTTCTAACCCCTTATTTTATCCAAAGCTGAAAAAAATAAGTTGGCTTTAAATGTACTTAAACATCGAATAGCACACAGGTAACAAAAAGTAACAGCACTTGCAAAAACAACAAAGCACATTCAGTGCCTAGGAAAAATGCAACATATAGACATGAATATTTATAGTTTTAAATATCAAACTCCTTGGCGTGTTCAATTTCCAAAAAGGGGTAATGGGGGGGATGCTGCTTGTACTATACTGGCATTTCAGGGCCTCCGAAACTGTGATAGGTGATAAAGAAATATTTGAAAGAGAGAGGTTTGGAGTCTGCTTGATAAAGGCTTCATCCCTAGTACAATATAGAGGAGAAACTCCCCTTGAAACTTTATGCTCCTTCTTCAGGGAACGTTTAAACAATTTTGATAAATACAGTCTATAAAGGACAAAACACACATTAAAGCCTTGTTGCTAATTATTCACAGCATAATCAAGACAGAGAAAGGATAAATGGGAGGGCAACATGGCAGGATATACTTACAATGCCTGGGCATGGAAGCGTAGCACACAGCCAACCACAGCCAACCAATTATAAAAACAATGGTGATAGACTTGATCAAAATAAAAGAGGAAAAAAGTGCAGAAAGCCTTAGGGTCCTTTTACACGTACGGACCGTTTGTCCGTTTTTTACAAGTCCGTTTACGGATGATGCATCCGCTAACGTCCGCAAAGTTCCACTTTTTCGGACGGAAGAAAACCCTATTTTCCTTCCGTCTGGCGGATCGGATCAGGTGAATACGGACAGACGGTCCGTATTCATCCGATTCCCCATAGGGGAGAGCAGAGGAAAGACAGGGCGGTCTCTGCACAGTGTGCGGGGACCGGCCTGTCCACCGACAGCTCAGTGGGGATTTACGAACGATCCCCGCTAAGCCAACAGACACACACGGAGCGGATCAAAAACGGTCCGCTCCGTGTGAAAGGACCCTTATTGGCTCATGGATGACCACCAGGGTGTGCACATGAATCAACTAGCATGGACATAAGGGAAAGGTGGAGGTATGTATATATAGAAATGTAAAATCTATATTTTTTCATATGAAAACGCATATCATGTAAAGGGTTGCCTCATAAATATAATATATATAGGGCATCTCCCCTTTAATATTAGTCACCCTATTCATACCCTATATATTGTATATCATATAATTTATATTTTTTGTAAAGGGGTATGTTGACACAGTTCACATATGGGGGTTGATTTCCGGGGTCTGCTGTTTCTAGCTGTCAATTTCCACTCATGTTCCGTGGGCTATGCTACCTGAGCTCCCGGGGGTGATGACCTTTCCAGCCGACCTTTGGCTCTCCGCGCTTGCACTCAGATTGATAGTTGGTCTGTAAGATTTTGTCACAGCATCTTGCCCTGGAAGAAGTTCTATCGTGACGAAACAGGTCTGGCAAAAACCGCAATTTTTTACAAATTCTGCTGCAGCATTTTTATCTTATGCACGTCAGAGTTCCTCTGTTGATGTGCCAATAAATCGGAGGCCCTTTGCTTTTATTTTATTTTTGAGTACTGCCAGGTTTCCATGACAGTTTATTCCTAGTGTGGGAGAAAATGGCTGGAGAGATGTGGACTGCCTGCACCAATTATCCTTTGGACGCTTTACCAGCATATTGTAAGCATGTTGGACATTTCATAATTAGAGGGTCCACCATGCGGGTAAGGGATGGAGATATAACCTTTTTGGTCCATATCTTTTCTCATCCATGCCTGCAATTGGTGCTACCACACAGCCTCATCCCCTCTACTATATACAATTTCCATTCATACATCTGTGATAATTGTACTTCATCCACCATTATAATATTTACAAATTCACTTTATTTCTACATCCCCCCCCTTTTTTATACATATACATTAATTTATATATTTTTTATCCTCTCTGGCATGTTCTCACTGGGTGATGCATCCGTCACGCCCATGCCGGTGAGATTCAGACAAACTCTGACACTGTAGGCTGTGTCCCTATGGTCTGCATCGCATCGGCTTTCTTTTTAGAGCCCACTTCCGAGATGTGACTCCATCCACACCCGTGACCTATGGACATCATTTCTGTCTGGCTTCCATCTGCCGCTCACTGCAAGGATGCCAGCCACGCCCACTGGTTAGGATGACTTTAGCAAATCGGTGGGTTCTGAGCGCAGGACTCCACCCAGCACACCATGCCCCCTTTTTGGGGAGGCGCAGGGTGATGCCGTGCATTCTGTTACCGAGGGATCCCCAGATTGGCGCGGTTTGGCGCTGTGGACAGCTGGGGCTCATTTTGGGATTAGGTTCCCTCCCCCTCCCTCATCAAGTGGAGGTCTTAGTCTGCACCCAGGCATCTATATATAGACAGCCCTGTCTGTGCAGGAGACAGTCCGGTCTTTTGCATGCATGTTGTACCAAGCAATCAGGGTCTTCTGAGCAAGTATGCATCTCTTTCAGTGAAGGATTCGGATTTAATTCCATTTTTTGGGGATGAGGAGGGATGACCATTGTCCTCTCCTGTCCCTAACACTCCATCCCTGTACTCTACTTGCTTATTATTCATTATACTTTTCATTTTATTTAAAGAAACTTTGATATTTAACTATTGTAGGATTCAGACTCCAACGACAGGTGTGTTTTTAAGGGCTTGGTAGCCCACTTTTATTTAAAAACATCAACAGTTCACTTATACATTTACAGCCCTCGCAGGGGTTCCATCATTCCTGTATCTTGAAAAAGAATCAACAGTTCAGCCTCCCGGCTTTCACACTACCCGTCCTGCTGTTTCAGGCCTTTTGCTTAGGCCCCAAGTTCTGCTCCTCAGAACTACCAGTTTCAGAGATAAGCACACATCTAGCTTACATCTTGCTGCTCCAATATTAATGACCTCTGCCTCCTGCAGAGATACATCCACTCTGTGACTTCTCTCACAGAGCTTTGGGAGTCATCTGACTCCTTAGCACAGACCTCCTGTCTGTGGGGTGGGGCCTTGAATGCTGTTCAGATCAGCCTTAAAAAGCCCAAAACACAGCTGACCCATTGACACGTGTTTCTCTACAGAATCCGGCGTAAAACAGCCATTTCTCACCCAGGACAGGGTCCCATCCTCACACTATCCTTCATCTGACATCAGCTACCGCTCAAGACTGTGTGATTGAGAACAGCTTTTGAGTTGTGTCTGCCTGGTATATACATCCATGAGGGACCATTACAATACTAGCAGCCATTTCCATAGCTCAGGGCTTTTTTTAACCTTCATGGATAGGATCTATCATACCACTGTTTTTATAATTAGTTGGCGGTGTGTTACGTTTCCACGCCATTTCCCCTCTCTCTGCCTTGAGTATGCTGGAAATAATTTGCAACAATGCTTTAATGTGCATTTTGTCTTATAGACTGTATTTATCCAGATTGTTTAAGCCTTGCCTGAAAAAAGAGCATAAAGGACTCCGTGTTGGTGATTGGTTTTTGTATAATTTCCACCATTTTCTTTTAGGCCTCGTACACACGAGGCAATAGATTTGTTCAAAACGGTCTGTCCGACCAAACAAATCTGTCTCTTTGGATTTTGGTTTGCTCGCGTGTACACACGAGCAAACCAAAATCCCTGCCAGCAGACGGCGCGTGACGTGGCGGTGACGTTGACGCCGCCACGTCACCGCACCAGGAAGTAAAACACTTCCGCGCATGCGCCGAATCCATTCGGCGCCGGTGCGAGACGACATGTCTGCTGGTAAGTGTACTAACCAGCAGACATGTCGGGCGGACGGGTTCCCACCCGATAGATTTCAAAGCATGCTTTGAAATCTGTCGGGTGGCCAAATCCGTCGGCTCGCCCGTACACACGATCGAATCTGTCTGCTGGGATGGTCTAGCAGACCGTTTCCAGCAGACAGATTTGATCGTGTGTACGCGGCCTTAGTGGTTATTTTTTTGCCTTGTGGCCACTGTTCTATGTACATTTTTTTTACTCCTTTTAACTTTTGATACCAATACTTTATATTAATACTATGTTAAGTCTAGTTTTGTGCACTCCTTGAGCCTAACAAGTCCCATTTTCAAGGGGAATTTCTCCTCTATATTGACATAAGGAAATACATCCTTTGAAAGCCTGAAAGTGGTAATTGGATTTTGGGGGCTTGGACGTGGCTAGGCTGCCAAAAACTCTCATGTTATATACTCATACTTGGGAGAAGTAGCAGAACCTGTTCTTGGGAGAATCTTCCATGGACTCTCCGCAAAAAGCTTGGGGTGTCTACTTTCCAAAAACAGGTCATGGGGGGTTGTGCTATTCTGGCATTTCAGGGCCTCCGAAATCATGAAAATGCGCTCTTTGAAAGCATTTAGATGGTCATTGGTTTTTGGGCCCCATACACGGCTAGGCTCCTAAAAAGTCACACACATTTAGTATCCCCATACTTAGGAGAAGCAGCAGAATGTATTTTGGGGTGTAATTTCACATATACCCATGGCATGTGTGAGCAGCATATAAGTTAGGTGACAACTTTGTGCAAAAAAAAAGAAAAACATTTGTTTTTGTAATTTTTTTCAAAACTGGTGACAAAAAAAAAAAAACTTCAATGAGCTCAACATGTCTCTCAGGAAATTCCTTGGGGTGTAAAATTTCCAATGTGGAGCATTCTTACTCTCTCTGGGGGCAATGTGGAAAATTCTTATGCCACATACACACGAGCGGTTATACCGTATGAAAAAAATGCGAAGGTTTTCCTGTCGGAATTCCGCTTAAGCACGTCTTGCGTACACACGGTCACACCAAATTCTAACAATCAAAAACGCAGTGACGTACAACACGGCGACGAGCTGAGAAAAATAAAGTTCAATGCTTCCGAGAATGCGTCGACTTGATTCCGAGCATGCGTGTTTTTTTTGCACGTTGAAATTGCATACAGACGAACGGTTTTGCCGCTAGGATTTTTTCCCCGGGGGGAAAAAGTAGGATTTTTGTACTCACCGTAAAATCCATTTCTCTGAGTTCTTTGACGGACACAGCAGCGTTGACCTTAGGGTATTAAATCCTTCCTTCCAGAGGAGAGACTAGGCAGAAAACAGCACTTTAAGTGTTAAAAACACTTTCCTCAGTACAGCTCCTCCCAGTGGGCATGGTCCCGCGGGTATAACCCACTCTCTGACTCAGCAGCTCCAGTTCGTAAAAAGCAGTACAAACAAAAGGAGGGGTGGGTGCTGTGTCCGTCCATGAACTCAAAGAAATGGATTTTACAGTGAGTACAAAAATCCTATTTTCTCTTCCGTTCATGGACGGACACAGCAGCATTGACCTTAGGGACTTCCCCAAGCAGTATCAAAAAAATTCGAGGGGTGGGAAAACACAGCAAACCAAGCTACACCCCAAACAAAACCGGAGTTTCTCAACGGAGGAACTCCAACCTTAGACTGCCGCCTGCAACACCTTGCGGCTGAAGGAGGCATCCGAAGATGCACTCACATCCACCTTGTAAAATTTTGAGAACACAGACGCTTGATGACGGAAAGCCCAAGAGGCACCGATCGCCCTGGTTGAATGCGCCGTAACTGGAAAAGGAGGTGCCCGCCCCTTCAGGGCATAGGCCTGAAGTACAACCTGTCTGAAATGGTGGCCGACGAGACCGCCAGACCTTTTTTAGCACCAGTCACTGACACGAACAGTGAGTCCGACTTCCAGAACGGAGCCGTAGCAGAAAAGTACACCCGTAGGGCCGAACCACATCCAAGGAATGCAAAGTGGCCTCCTTCGGGTTTTTCGGCCGAGGACATAAGGATGGTAACACAATGTCCTCATTAATGTGAAAAGTCGAAACGACCTTTGGGAGAAAAGACGGCTGCGGTCGCAGCACCACCCTATCCTTGTGGATGACCAAGTAGGGAGCCTTACAGGACAAAGCCGCTAGTTCAGACACCCGTCTGACTGAGGTAATTGCTACCAGAAAAAACACCTTCTGTGACAGAGTCAACTTAAGGATCTTTCAAATGTCCTCAAAGGGAGCGTCTTGAAGCACAGAGAGGACTAAATTCAGGTCCCATGGGGGTAATGGAGGACGCACAGGAGGGGCCACATGCCGGACCCCCTGCACAAACGTACGCACCAGGGAGTGCGCCGCCAAGGGTCGCTGAAAGTAAACAGCTAGAGCCGAAATCTGACTCTTAACCGTACTTAAGGCGAGAACCTGACCCACTCCACGCTGTAAGAACAGCAGAATCCGGGACATCACATATGTACGGGGGTGCCATTTCATCTCTTCACATATAGAGATTTAGGCCTTTCACAAACGATGGTAAATCTTTTGTGAAGTAGACTTCCGTGCTCATAGCATGGTAGAGATCACCGAGCCTGACAGGCCACGGTCCTTCAGTACCTGGCTCTCAACAGCCACGCCGTTAAAGCCAGCGACTGTAAAGCAGGGTGAAAGATCGGACCCTGCGACAGAAGATCTTCTCTAAGGGGAAGACGCCAAAAGATGTCTGCCACCAGACACACCAGGTCCGCGTACCAGGAGCGGCGCGGCCAATCTGGGGCGATCAGGATCATTGGAATCCCCTGGGCTTCCACTCTGCGCAGCAGGTGAGGAAGAAGCTTCAGAGAAGGGAAGGCGTAGATTAGGCGATAGTGACCCCAAAGTGTCACCAACGCGTCTGACGCGTCCACCCATGGGTCCTTTGACCTGGCCACGAACCGTGACACCTTCCAATTGAGACGGGAACTCAGGAGGTCCACGTCTGGAGTGCCCCATTTTCGGCACAGACTCTGAAACACCTCCGGGTGAAGTGACCACTCTCCTTGGTCTAGTGTCTGGCGACTTAGGTAGTTGGCTTGCCAATTCTGTACTCCCGGATTGTACATGGCCGACAGAGCTGGAACAGACCTTTCGGCCCACCGAAGGATGTGGGTGACTTCCATTGCTGCAGCTGAGCTCCGTGTGCCTCCCTGATGATTGACGTACGCCGCGGCCGTGGTGTTGTCGGACTGGATCCTGACCGGTCGGTCCTGCAGATCCAGGGACCACTTGGCGAGGCACAACTTGATCGCTCGGGGCTCCAATACATTGATTGGAAGGCGGGACTCCTCCTAAGTCTAGCGCCCCTGGGCTGACTGGGTACCCCAAACACCCCCCCAACCGGAGAGGCTGGCAGAAACGACTTCCTGGTCCGAAGCACCGGAGACGTCAGCCACCACACCAGGGAGCACATGACCAGTCGACTCATCCGAATCTGGTAATCCAGAGACGAAGGGAGCTTGTCCCATTGTGACAGAATTTCCTTCTGTAGCACCCAAGTGTGGAAGTGGGCATACGGGACTGCCTCGAAAGAGGCCACCATTAGACCCAGAACCCTCATGCAGAATCGAAGAGATGACCACTTCTGGGTCGCCAACCGCTGCACCGCAGATTGTAGTGTCTGAAGTTTCTCTGTTGGGAGAAAAAAACTCTCGCCTCTGAGGAATTCAGGACTAGCCCCAGGTATTCCAGCCGCTGAGACGGTACCAACACTGACTTCTGGATATTCAGAAGCCAGCCGAACTCTTGGAGAGTCTGACACATGATGGACACAGCCTCTTTTAAGGCTAATGCCGCGTACACACGATCACTTTTTGTGATGAAAAAAAAACGACGTTTTAAAAAACGTCATTTAAAATGATCGTGTGTGGGCAAAACGTTTTTTATGTCTTCAAAAAAACGACCAAAAAAAAAAAAATTTTTGTGTAGTTTTTCAAAATGTCGTTTTTTGTGTCATAAAAAGTGACCGTGTGTGGGCAAAACTACGTTTTTAAACCCGCGCATGCTTAGAAGCAAGTTATGAGATGGGAGCTTCAATGGAACAGAGTGCCGTCGAAAGTGTCTTACGTAACCGCGTTTTGCAAGAGCATTGTGGAAAAACGATGGTGTGTATGCAATGTCGTTGTGTGCAGTGTGCAGTGTATCACGTGGTGATTGCTACATCCCGCCCCAAGCGGATACATATCTCTCCAAGTTGTATATATACACAACATAGACTCTTTTTATTTTATTTTTAATTTATGAGGAAGAATTTTTGTTACCCTATTGGGATTGAGGACTATCGGTTCACACTGTGTCCGGATGTCATGGCGCAGCTCTAACCCCCCCGTTTTTATCATCCCTAGAAGCCGGCGCAGGGCCACTTGTCGCTTCAATCCCGGCGAGAAACGCCTCAACGACTTCCGTCATAGCCTCTACAGAGGCGGCAGGGGCACTAAGGGTTAACTCAGGCATGGTTGGGGTAGAAATATATGCAAAGAGATTACCGCGCTAACATGCACAAATAACAATAACTACAAGCAGCAACCACTAAGTGTTATACATACACTATATTATGCAGGATAAAAGATTGGAGTTGCGCTAAAAAAAATATTAAATAGGTAGAGAAAAAAAGAGTGATAAACAAATGGTTATAGACCAAGTGCGAATTAATGTCTTTATATGGATCCGAAGTCCAGTGTACTAAAGTGGCAAAAATAAACCAATAAAGTGTTGGTGGTGAACCAAAAATCGTTAGAAACGTCCTTAACGGGCAGTCCTAGGAAAGAAACATGTGTATATCTAACACCAAAATGATAGTGTGATAAACAGTGGAGGCTTACCAGAAGGCAAGCATAACACGCTTGCGGCTACAACCCAGCCAGGGCCTTTGGGAGTCCACAGCAGGTTGATAAAACAGGATAAAGATTGTGGGAGGCTCCAGATGTATCAGCAGTTGATTGCCCAAAAAATGTTTTTTTTAAATATACATAGTGAAGTACGCCAAACAGCACATAAAAAACGAAACAAATTAGGATGTATGCTGTCCTAGATTGTGACTAGATTAACACCACCACCGTGTCACCAAATAAATTGAAGGCTTTTGCATCTGGAGCCTCCCACAATCTTTATCCTGTTTTATCAACCTGCTGTGGACTCCCAAAGGCCCTGGCTGGGTTGTAGTCACCCTCCTGGCTGCAAAACAGAGAGCAGGGGACCCCCAGGGAACTCACCACCCGACCCGGTTGTAGTGTTAGCTGAAGCGCTGAGAAGTGCTGGCTGCACTGCGCTGTCCCTCAGGAAGTGATTTGCTGGCTTTTTCTGTGCTATTTCAGGCACTAGAGGCCAAGACTTTTCCAAAATGGCCGCTGTATGCAGTATAAAACAGCATGCGGGCCACAAGAAAATGGCTGCCGACCTATGCAAACAGTGTCCGCCGCAAAATGGCAGCCATACACGTGTTTAAAACACAATGACACAGCAGAAAGACACAGCCCAGCACATACAGCAACTTCCCCAACAAAAAAACAACAGCACCTCACAGTACACGGTCCCCGGTAGTAACAGAAACCCCAGGAGGCTGTCGGCCAGATACACTGTGACAAAGCCATAGAGACCGGTCATATGTGTGCCCTGAAACATGTAGTTCCCCAGCCACCCCTGGAGCAACAGGGCATGTCGTGGACAACCCAGAGCTAAGCTGAGGGCTGGCACATGCTCGATGGCCGAGCATGGGGGGACTACAAGGATCAAGATCCAGCCTGTCACCCAGTCGGCAGTTGATAGTAGATCTCAGGATCAAAAATACAGGAACAAAACAAAATAAAAGCGAAAAAAAAAATTGCAAAAAAAATCCAGAGTACATGGACTCCAGAAGGCCATGTCTACTCCTGACACTAGGCAGAAAAACACTGGAGCTGCTGAGTCAGAGAGTGGGTTATACCCGGGGGACCATGCCCCCTGGGAGGAGCTGTACTGAGGAAAGTGTTTTTAACACATAAAGTGCTGTTTTCTGCCTAGTCTCTCCTGGAAGAAAGGATATAATACCCCAAGGTCAATGCTGCTGTGTCCGTCCATGAACGGAAGAGAAATACGATTTTCATAACAGCTTACCTGTAAAATCCTTTTCTTGGAGTACATCACGGGACACAGAGCCTAGTAATTACTAAGTGGGTTCTATTCCACCTTCAGGTGCTGGACACTGGTGTAATCAATTAGACAGTAAGTTTCCTCTCTATATAACCCCTCCCATACTGGGAGCACCTCAGTTTTTGTAGCAAACCGATATTTCCAAATAAGAGGGATTGAAGCGCTGTGTCCTGTGATGTACTTCAATAAAAGGATTTTACAGGTAAGCTGTACATCACGGGACACAGAGTCTAGTAATTACTAAGTGGGATGTCCCAAAGCAATGCCTACTGAGGGGAGGGAGACACAAATAACGCAGACCGCCATCAGACGTGAGGACCTATACTGCTGCCTGCAGCATACTGCGCCAAAAAGCAGCATCTTCTTGCCGTCTTACATTCACCTGATAGAAATTAGTGAACGTAAGCACAGACGACCAAGTTGCGGCCTTGCAAATCTGCGTAATAAAGGCTTGGTAATGCACTGTGCATGAAGTGCTTACTATCCTGGTAGGGTGCACTCTAAAGGAAACGGGGAAAACCCTCTCTTAAAACCACAAGCCTGAGCCTGGGTCATAACCTGACGAATCCACATAGAAATAATTGATTTAGAAATCTGCCTGCCCTTTCCCGAGGCCTTCTGAAACAACATCAGTCTTCCATATCTGAGCAGCTGCTTCAGATAGGCCTCGACTGCTCTCACTCCAACGAGAGAGTGTAACTATTTTAAAAGCTGCCTGCCCATTTCTAGGGTCTTCTGGCAGCACAACAAAACGTCAGATTCCTATATCTGAAACCTTCAGATAGATTTTTTTTTTTTTTAACATTTCAAAGTTTATTAGTGGTGCAAAAGATAAAACAGTACAGCACGATAATGACAATCACACACAGAAGTCTTATACATCCAAAGTTGACAACCAAAAAAACAATTACAGTGAATAGTAATAGAGTTCACGTTCCATGCCCTAACTCGAGGTTACACGCAACCAATCTCAATGTAGAACCTGCTCTCCAATAACTGTATTCATATAAAGCTTGTATAAACCATAGGATAAACGTTATCTTCACAGAGTCGTCCGACGCCATATTTCGGGAGAGTCGTCTTTAGTTTGTTGTGTGTACCTTCCATTACCATACCATAAAGTGAGGTTAAGCAGTCCTGCCAATCAGAACGGACAGGGCAGTGGGAGGGGGCAGAGATGAAAGAAGAGGGGGAAGGATGAGGGGTGTGGGGCAGCAATTGGCTATGTCAGGGCACTATCCCAGTGTCTAACCCAACTACAGTTAGGCGGCATATGGTCATTCAGCCGGTACCCAAAAGTGTCTCATATGCCTCCGAGTAACGAAATTCAAACCAGGGTGACCATGTCTCGTGGAACTTGTCCACGTTGCCCGAGGCCTGTGCAAGAGTGTCTTCCATCTCGCACACCTCTGAGATCTTTTCCAGGCATTGTGTAACAGTGGGGACCCTAGGGGTCTTCCAGAGGATTGGAATCAGAGCCATAGCGGCGTTTAACATATGTTTCGTCAGTGAATTTTTATATCTCTTCAATGAGAAGGAGGAGATGTGGAGCAGGCAGCATGCAGCGTCCAGCACCAAGCTGGTCTCTGTGATTTGTTTAATTAGGGCTCTGATCTGTTGCCAGAAATTAGCCAGGCGGGGGCAATGCCACCAGATGTGTAACAACGTGCCCACTCCCTCTCCACATCTCCAACACATTTTAGACGTCTGAGCATACCAGGAATTCAACTTAGCTGGCGTGACATACCAATCCGTAAGCAACTTATAGGACGTTTCCTGGATTTTTGTGCTGATAGAGCACTTGTGTGCCAGAACACAAGCATTCCGCCATTGTTTCTCCGATATGGTCCTCTCCAGTGCTTTGGACCAGCCCTTTTGGAATCTTTCCTCTGCTGAGGTAGAAGGAACTTGTAACCACTTATAAATCACAGATGTCGTTTTCTGCAGGAGGCCACCCCTGGTGCAGACCTCTTCCAAGTCAGTCAACTGCCTAATGAAGTGTAGTTTGTTTTGGTTGTCACAGGTATAGCTACGTATTTGTAGGTACGTCCAGAACAGCATGGAGGGGAAGTCGTTGACCTGTTTAAGTGTCTGGAACTCCATAAATGTTCCCCCCCTAAAGCAGTCTCCTGCTTTGAGTGTCTTATTGGTGGACGGATGACTAAGTATCCGTGAACCAAGTCCCGGCTGGAAGTCTGGGTTGTCAGAAAGCGGCGTGAGTGGGCCCTTTGCCGATGAGATAGAGGAGCACTTGGTCCCCATGAGAAAGACCGCCAGGGTATTTGCCTGTAGGGGTTTGATGGAGCAAAAGGTTCGATCTTCTCAGTCCTGGGTTCCAGGGGGAGAAAAGGAGTGGGAGAGGACTTAAATCGTCCCCCAAAACCACCCAGTCCTTCGCCTCCCTGTGGAAATGCCAATCTACGACCCTCGTATAACCTGTGCTGCTATGTAGTATCGTTTGAAATCCGGTAGCCCCATCCATCCATCCTCCTTTGGCCTGGTCAGGAGGGCGAATCTAATTCGTGCCCTCTTGTGGGACCAGAGAAAGGTCAAGAGTGCGGTCTGGAGCTCTTTAAAAAACCTGTTAGGTAAAACTATAGGCAAGGCCCTCAGCAAGTACAAAAGTCTGGGTAGCATCACCATCTTGATGATGGCTGCCCTCCCGAACCAGGAAAAATATCCTGTATTCCATAATTTCAAATCGTCCTCAATTCCACGTAATAGTGGCGTGAAATTAGCATCATATAGTGACGCTAGGGACGGGGTCAGCCAAATTAACCAAATACTTCAGGGCCTTACTTTCCCATCTAAAGGGGGATTGTGTCTTGGTGAGGGACGGGGCAGGCAGTGTAAGATTAATTGCTTCCGATTTGGTCAGGTTTATTTTGAGGTTAGTGAGGTAACCATAATGGTTAAAAGCCTTCAAGAGGTTTGGGATAGTAATGTGTGGATCTGTAACAAAGAACAGGAGGTCATCCACGTATGCTGCCGCTTTGTACATCCTACCGCGAATTATATAGGCCTGTCTTGTGACGTCGCAGTCCCATCATGCTCCGGTAGGTACCACGTGCTACCTACCGGAGCATGATGGGACTGCGACGTCACAAGACAGGCCTATATAATTTGCTGCGAGCCGCGCGCCAGCCATAACAGCGGAAGGAAGCGTCGCGTCAACATCTGGAGAAGAGAAGAAGAAGACAACGTCACAGAAGAGGGGACACGCCGCCGCTAGTAATTGAGCTAACACACGAAGATAGCGGCGGCGAGTCCTGAAGAAGAAGAAGACCCCGGAGAGCCAAGAAGACCCCCGGAGAGCCGGAGAAGACCCCCGGAGAGCCGGAGAAGACCCCCGGAGAGCCGGAGAAGACCCCGGAGAGTGGGAGAAGACCCCGGAGAGTGGGAGAAGACCCCCCCGCCGCCGAAGATGTCGAAGGAAGCCCGCCGGGTGGTGGGCGCTTTTATCAAAGCGCCCCCCCCGGCGGCGGAAGAGAACCAGACGGCGGTGAAGAACAGCGGCACCCACCCCCCCACAGAAGCCCGCCGGAGGGGGGCGCTTTTATAAAAGCGATCATACACACCCCCCCTGGCGGCCAACTAATAAAATATTTCAATACACTGTGTGGTTTATTTGTGTTTACTTGCAGGTGAATGGGTAGGGGTACAATGTACCCCATACTCATTCACTTAGGGTGGGGGGCCGGTATCTGGGGGCCTCCTTATTAAAGGGGGCTTCCAGATTCCGATAAGCCTCCCGCCCGCATACCCCGACAACCAACGGCCAGGGTTGTCGGGAAGGGGCCCTGTCCTCATCAACATGGGGACAGGGTGCTCTGGGGTGGGGGGCCGCAGTGCGCCCCCTGCCCCAGAGCACCTGACCCCCCCATGTTGAGGGCATGCTGCCCGGTACGGCTCAGGAGGGGGGGGGGGGGGCGCTCGCGCGCCCCCACTCCCCTCCTGACCGGCCGGCCGGCGTGCTTTGGATACGGGTCTGGTATGGATTGTGGGGGGACCCCCACGCCGTTTTTTCGGCGTAGGGGGGTCTCCTTACAACCCATACCAGACCTAAGGGCCCGTTATGCTCCTGAGGGGGGAACCCATGCCGGATTTTTATTTAAAATCCGGCGGGAACTTCCTTCTCAGGATTCATAACAAACTCCGCCCACGTGTAGAATTGGCGGGAATCCGCGTCGGAACCCCGTCGCTTCTATGACGCACTCGCTGGAATGTGCTTTTACTATTCCAGCGAGTGCGAGATGTCGGCAGCCTGTCCCCGAGAATCAGCGCGATGCTGTCGTGCTATAAACACATTCTCGGCGGCAGGCACTGTATATGGGAACATAAAGTCCCACGTCAGTAGACAGGAGAAGACTCTCGACTTGTTGTGTGCGGGCGGCCTGCATTAGTAAGAGGGCCTTAATAATGTTATCCTTTGCCTCCCTCCCTGGCATGAAACCCACCTGCTCCGGGCCAATTACCTCGGGCAAAAGTGGCTTCAACGTGTTGGCCAAGAACTTCGCCAGCAGCTTCAGGTCTATGTTCAGGAGGGATATAGGTCTGTAGCTTGCACAAGCTTCGGGGGCCTTATCTGCTTTCTGGATAACCGTGATGTGGGTAGGGGTCTAGGGTCTGTCGGTGAGTTGAAGGCTTTCTGCATGGGGCCTGCTAGTATGTCACCAAAGGTCTTGTAATATATCGAGCTAAAACCATCAGGGCCAGGGCTTTTCCCGGGTTTCAAGGCCTTAATGGCACACTGAATTTCCGAAATTGAGATCTGGTCCTCTAGGACAGAGACGGCATCAGCTGACAATCTGGGCAGGTCACTCTGACTCAAGTAGTCCAGTATGGCCTGGTTTCTAGTCCCCTCCAACCCAGGTGGCCTGTGTTGTAGCGTTAGGTTGTATAATTTAGAGTAGTATCTATGGAAGTGTGCCGCAATGTCCTCTGTTTTAACGTTTAGACTACCGGATTCATTCCTGATTCCAGAGATGTGAGTGGAGGAGTGAGGGTCTCGTAGAGCCCTTGCCAGCAGTTTACCCGACTTGTCTCCCGCCTCATAATAGATTTTTTTTCTTGAAGAAAAGGAAACGTTTCGTCTTAATAGCTAGGGCGGTTTGGAGCTTCTTCCTGGCTTCCAGGAGGTCTGTAGCCGTTTGTTCAGACAGGGACTGTTTATGTTTGGTCTCTAGTAGGAAAATAGTGTTTAAAAGTTTTGCGACTTCAGCCTCCTGCAGCCTCTTACGCCTGGCCCCTAAGCGAATCAGGTCGCCTCTGAGCGTGCATTTGTGAGCACCCCATACCATCATAGGGTCCGCCTCCGCAGATTCATTCTGCTTGAAGAAGTTTACTAGGCTGTCAGTTATTTGAGGCAGAAGTGCTGGGTCTGTCAGGAGCGATGTGTTTAGTCTCCAGGAGGCTGAGGAGGTCGAGAGGGTGGACTCCACTATTGTTAAGGATGTGGGAGAGTGGTCTGAAATGGTTTTTAAACCTATTTTAGCCTCCGATACCCTAGCCAGGTCTATCTGTGGTATGTACAAGTGATCAATACGGGAGTATCGGTTGTGGGGAGCGGAGTGGAACGTGAAGTCTCTCTCTGATGGGTGCAGAAATCTCCACGTGTCCACCAGTTGCAAGGACTGCAGAAGTGTTTTTATTTTTTTAAGGATTTTGTAAGTTATACAGGTCTCCATCTGGAGCGTCCCCTAGTTTCACAGCTTGCTGAGTCTGAAAATGAGGAGACAGGTTAGACAGGGCACTGATATGATGCTATACCAATATGCTCGTTACTGGGGTCTCCAGTAAATGTGTAAAGGCAGGGGGAGGTAAGACAGAGAAAGGTGTGAAAAGAAGGGGGGGGGGAGATAAGGAGAGTGTACTGGTAACACTACGGGATGGAGAAAACACCCCGAAGTCTTAAGTAATGGGTCCGCAAGTGTAAAAATCCTTGCGGTACCCACTCTGCGAGGTCGTGGTGTGACTGCGTGACAGAAACTGAGGCAAACGTCACTCGGTCACCTCTAAAGGGAGACCTGAGACAGCTGTTACCACCAACAAAAAGGGTGGTTCAGCAATGCCCACAAAAAATAATAAAACAAGAAAATAAAACTCTCTTTCACAGCACAGGTGAGAAGAGAGGAAACCCGGCATAGTAACAAAACTGTATGTCCAGCCGACCTGTGCGTGTAGCACATAGGCTGGAGTGGCTGTTTAGAAACCCTGCATGAATTAGTAACTAAAAGGCAAAAAAGACCAATAATAGCCCTAATCCTCTTGATGGAGCAAAAATAACACATAGAGAAAAATAACTATCTGATCATAAAGAAATCCTAGACCGCAAACATATTCAAGTAAAGTGCCCCCCACGTTTTAGGCAGTCCTGTAGTCCACCCTGAGAAGCTAGAAGCCCTGTACAGTACGTCATCAACATCAGGCTGGAAAAGTGTCTGCTTGCGAGATGTCCACCCGGCCGGGTGGGTAAGGCGTTCTACAGCTTTAGGTGACATGTCGGCGCTACTTACAGTGTTCTTATTCGGCGTATGTCTCTAACACCAGCGACTCAGCCATCTTTCGTTATCACATCGCGCAAAGCCTGTCCGGCCTAAGTATGGCCAGTAGATGGCGGTGTGTGACCCTGTAATCCGTATAGATGAACACATGTAAGTGCACAGTGGTCCAGCATGTCCTTTTGAGCCATCCAGCGTGTATGTGGGGAAGCTACACAATAAGGGCTTAAATTGGTAAATAAAAGACCCCCAAAAAGAAAGGGAAAAAAAAAGAGCCAGCGAGAGACGGCTTCCGTCTAGTCTTCCTCCAGGGCCCTAGGCGTACCACTTTGTGAACCGTGGCCTCGATTCTGTTTAGGGCATTTGGTGGGCCTTTTCTCCGGTGTAGAAAGCGGGAATCGATAAGTGTCGCCCTCCGCCCTGGGGAGAGAAAACTCCTGGTACCACTCCGGGACTGCGATGGGGTGTATGTCCAGCGCCTCAAAGAATTCAGGGAGATCTGCAGGACTGCACAGCACATGTTGCCTGCCAGCACGTGTAACAACCAAGGTGAACGGAAAGCGCCACAAATAGGTTAACTCCTTCTCTCTCAACACCTCCAGCATAGGCTGCAGAGCCCTGCGGTTCCGAAGAGTTATTTGGGACAGATCATGGAACAGCAGGATAGTCTCTCCGTTGAACGTCACACCATCATTTCTCCTGGCCTTATTCATGATCTCTTCTTTTAGTGGATAGTTCTGCAGACAGCAAATTATGTCACGTGGAGGAGCGGTGTCGGGTCCTTTAGGCCTCAGAGCCCTATGAGCTCGTACAAAGTCAATAGCCGCATCCTCCTGTCTCTCCAGGAGACTATTGAATACTCTCCGTAGGGCCAGGATAATCTGCACATTCTCCACTGACTCGCGGATGCCCCTCACCCTTATGTTCGCCCTTCTCCCCCTATTGTCTAAGTCCTCTAAATGGCGATTAATGTCGATAAGGTGGGAGGAATGGGAGGTCACAACATTCTCCAGCCTGTGGAGCCTCTTGTCCCTGTGTTTCCCAACAGCTTCCACGGCCGTGAGCTTCTCTGTAAGGACGAGGAGGTTGGACTTGAGGTCAGTGATGGCCACAGAGAATGTGGATTTAATATCCGCTGCAAACCCAGTCATGTCTGCATATGTCAGGGGGTGGTTCGGGTGATTGTACCCCCTACCTGAGTCTCCCGCCACGGAGAGCGAGTCCTCGCTAGAATCCTCGTCTTCCTGCTGCGGCCACGCCATCTTGTTCCCCGCCATGCTGCCGCCGGGGACCACGCTGTTTTTAAAGAGGTCCGACACCGCTACTGTGCTGCGTTTGGAGCGGGTCTGCGGGGTGTGGAACGACTTTTTGCCGATTTCTGTCTCGGTTTAAGCAGGGTTTTAGGCTGAGAGCCGGGTTTCCTCACGGAGCTTCTCTAGTGTGCGTCCGTCGCCATCACACGTCAAGCCACGCCCCCTCAGATAGATTTTTAACTGCTCTCATCTATATTGAGAAAACAAATAATAACCCTTCCTTCCGCAGAACAACTTTCTGGAAAAAAAGGAAGGCAAGAAACATCTTGATTTAAATGAAAACTAGATCCTTCAAGGAAATAAGGCTGGGTGAGGATTTAACGTCACCCTATCCTTAAGAATAATTAAGTATGGCTCTATACAAAGAAAGCTGCCAATACTGGAACTCTGGCGAAGGCTACCACAACCAAGAAGACCAATTCCCCTGTTAGAAGGATGAAGAGAAATATGGTGCATTGGCCCAAGGTGCTGACCTTGTAAGCTGACAAAACTAGACTCAATCCCCCGAGCACAAGGGCAACCTAACTGGCAGACTTTTACGTGTTACCCCTTGAATAATGGCCCGGATCAAAGAGTGCGAACCAAGCGGCATTTGAAAATACTGACAAGGCCGAAATCGGATCCTTGATGAAATTTAAAGGGGTTGTAAAGGTTCGTTTTTTTATTTTCTAAATAGGTTCCTTTAAGCTAAAGCATTGTTGGTTCACTTACCTTTTCCTTCGATTTCCCTTCTAAATGTTTTTGTCTGAATTTCCCACTTCCTGTTCCTCCTGGCTGTTCTGGCTGACTATCCACTGCTCGGATGATGGTGGAAAGCTTACTGAGGAGAAACAGGAAGTGAGAAATTCAGACAAAAAAACAATGCACAAGCTTAAAGGGAACCTATTTAGAAAATAAATAACGAACCTTTACAACCCCTTTAATGTAGGAAGGCAAGAATTTTACCCATGACATTCTTCCAAGTATGCCACCCCTTGGTTTTACACCAGGAACATGTGTCTTCCAGATCCTATTATACATGGTCCTGGAGGCCAGCTCTACTGTACGAAGCAAGGTAATTAGCCACTGATTCTGAAAGCCCGATCATCTGGACAAGATGCAAGGGACCCTGGGTCCTCTACTACCAACCTTACAATCCCTGCACAGTAAGGTTGTCTGGGTCATGCTGGAGCTATTAGGCCGGCTTTCGCTCTCCTCTGAAGTTGCATAGAAGCCACGGTAGCCACGGCACCGGGGGGAGATAATGCATAAACCAGTGACAACTGGTCATCTGTCCCACATGCGAGTAGATCCTTTGTTCTTGACACAAAGCTGTCCAACTTCTTGTTGAACCTGGACGCCAATACATTTTATGTCCGGGGTACCCTTTCTTTGGCATTTGGTCAGAAAAAAAGTCGGGGTGTAGAGGTCCTTCTCCCGGAAACAATTGTCGATGGCTCCAGAGAAAGGTCTGCCAATTCTCCATTTCATGTAATTAAGATTGTCAATAGGCAGGGCACAAGCTCCTCTGCCTAAGCCTGAACATGGCTTACTTGCCTCTGGCTGCATGACTTCTAGTGCCTTGGTTGTTGTAGAAATATTGAATTTCATATTTATACCAGGGGAACCATAGAAAAGATGGATGTATATGTTGTAATGGACTGGTTATGATGACAGGGCCACACTTGTACTGTATAAGCATCTCCTTCCTGTCTTGGGAACCAATTAAAGGTGTCAGGTTTTAATTAAATTAGCTAAATCATCCTTTAGTCTTGAAGGGAATCTCAGACAGAGTGAAAGGCTCCATCACAGCAGCGGCCATTAGCATGCTAATGTAGCAAATGGTCAAACCACGCATTAAAGGATTGTTTGACATACCATAGACTGAGGCCCAGATCCACAAAGGAATTATGCTGGCGTATCTCCAGATACGACGCCGTAATTTCAAATGTGCGCCGTTGTATCTCTGTGCCAAATCTCAAAGCAAGATACGCCGGAAAACATGGCTTCAGTCGTCCGGCGTAACTTGCCTACGCCGGCGTATCGTGGGCACATAGTTACGCTGGACGCATTAGACTTTCCCATTAAAAATATGCAAATGAGCTAGATACGCAGATTTACGAACGTACGTGTGCCCGGCACATTGATAAACGCCGTTTATGTAAGGCGTATGAGCGGCGTAAAGTTACCCCTGCTATATGAGGCGCAGCCCATGTTGAGTATCGACGTCGGAACAGCATCAAATTTTCCTTCGTTTGCGTAAGTCGTACGCGAATAGGGCAGTGCGTAAGTTACGTTTACGTTGAAAGCATTGACTATTTGCGACGTGATTCAGAGCATGCACACTGGGATATGTCCATGGACGGCGCATGTGTCATTCGTTCATGGCGTCATTTACGTGGGGGTCACAATTCATTTACATACAACACGCCCACTACCAGCCTACTTTGAATTACGCGCACTTACACCGACCCATTTACGCTACGCCGCCATAACTTAAGACGCAAGTGCTTTGAGAATATGGCACTTGCCTCTCTAAGTTGAGGCGGCATAGCGTAAAGAAGATACGCTACACCCGCACAAAGATCCGCTCATGTCTGTGTATCTGGCCCCTAGTCTTTTTTTTTTAAGATTTAGCCATGCTAGAAAGGAGCTTGAAATGTGACCAATCAGATTCTGATTGGTACTCGGAACCAATAAATATCTAGGCTTGGGGTTCAACCAATCCGTTGGTAAGGCAACTTTAAAACCAATAGAACTATAGAGTTTTTGAATCCTGTAAAGAGGGGGTAAGGACTGGGGGGGGGGGGGGGGGTATAAATCAGAAGGCAGCCCGATAGCTCAGTTTTTCCCTGGAGATGATGACCTGACCTAGACATGGTGAAGTAATCTCTCTCTCTCTCTCTCACACTCTCTCCCCCTCTCTCCCTACCTTTGTTCTATTTTAAGATTTGGCCTAAGATTAATCTCACTTCTCTTTTGCTTTCCTTATAGATTCATTTAACTACAACTTGTCATTACTTACTGCTGTGTCCATTTTAGCCATCTTACTATTTGTATAATTGTGAACCTTGGGTATCATCTTGGTTTTAAAGATGGTATCTGTTATGTTATAGTCACAAATATTGGAGTAATACAAGTTTCTTCTCTGTATTAATAAATATAATCCTTTTTTCTTTTTCGCACCGCTATTCTTTGTTTTAATTTTTATATAGACAAAAAGGTTTTAAATCGCTCAGTTAAATTTTTGTGCGGTATAAATATTTCCATGATATGAATATTATTTCTTGTATGGTAGACAGGGCTGGTTTAAGTCTTTTGTTTTTAACTAACTTTTCAGAACTTAACTTTTACTTTTTGTCTATGCGAATATGTTGATGAGACTGATTTTGAATAATGTAGATATATAAAATTAAATTGCAGCAGGGTGTCAGTGCGAATAAAAAGGATTCTGTTTGGAATCTTGAAGACAGTGTGCCTCTCTGCCAAAAAGCAATTTCAGTTGACCCTTTGAATGAGGCTATGCCAATCTTGTGACTGAAACACACCTATACTTTTGGGCTGCGTTTCCACTAGTGCAACTCCAATGTCGCCTGATTCAGGGTGCGATTTTGAGATGCAGCTTTAGTGCGACTATGGTGTGGCTTTGAATTAGTTATTGATCCAGAAGTCGCATCCGAATGGTGCAGGTACCTTATCGGTCGCTGCAGCTTTGAGCCACATAGATTGGAATGGGTGCTATTGAAATTAATGGGCTGTGATTTGTAATGCGACTGTGTCCAAAGTCGCATGACAAATTGCATCAGTGGAAACGGAGACTAAATCACACTGAATTATCTGGATAGATGTGAATCTATTTCTCTGTTTAAACTACCAACTGGGTATTGTAAAAGTCTGTAAACACTGGCTATATTGTAACTGCTAAAAATCATAGTGTAATTAGGTGGACATCAGTTAAAATTGCCTCCTGCACTACAAGCAATCATAGGGTCTAATCAAGCATAACACTTGGGAAGCCCTGTGGTACAGTAAGCATTTATTTTAGAATACTTTGGAAAGTTCATGGGAGATTAAACTATTCAGTTTGGAAAATCTCTGGGCTAATTTTTTTGAAGGACTATAATCAATACATGGATTGTTCTGGCAAGTAGTGAAAAAAAGTAAAGGTGACAGGTGAAAGCCCTGTCAACCCAATCATTGGTCAAAGTGTAGCTAGCTTTGAAATAAGCGGCCTATAAGAGGTCTGCGGGAAATAAATGTTGGTAATCGCTGTACTGGAAACTGAATTTTAGGAGAGGTAAAGGAGATGCCTTGAGGGCAGGGATGGTAGAATAACAGAACTGATGAGGTGAGTATTTTTAATAGGGACAAGCAGGGACAGCCACTAAAATGGTGGGAGTCCACATCCCCAGAGTAGTGATGAACAGAGATTATGGGCTAGATTCAGGTAGATTGGCGCATACTTATGCAGGCGTAGCGCATAGAGAGGCAAGTACAGTATTCATGCAGCACTTGCGCCTAACTTTGTGCCCGTATAACTTATTTTTGTCGGGTTAACTGGAAGTGGGTGTGACCGTATGCAAATGATGTCCAGAACGTGGATTACTGATTTCCGGGAGGTGTATCATGAACGGTGCAGTTCGTTCCTTCCCTTGTGCACATGCTCACAACTAACGCTGGCCCAGCTTCCAGAGAAACTACGCCCGACTGGCTTAACCGCAGACATGCGCCCGTCCTGCGCAAATGTACATTCTGTCCCCCCCCCCCAGGGAAGGTACTTTTGTTTGGCGATGGCTGCTGTCCCAAAAGACAGATGAAAAAAAAAAAAGAGGGAGATACTTATTGATGGGTTTGTTCGCTACGATAAGAACCTCCTTGGTGCCCTCAGCCTGCAGACCAGCAAGGCCCGAAAGCAGGAGATGCATTGTCCGTGTGTCATGATGAATGTGTGTGTTTAACGGGCAAAGAAGCCTTCCACGAGGACCCTCCTGACTGCTCTTCCCTCAGCAGATGGGTGAGCCTCGTTCAGGGGGGGACTGTGTGGTTGGGGGGGTCAGGTCATCACGTAGCTCAATCTGCAGGCCCTTTCTCATGGCAAAGTTGTGCAGAATGCAACATGCACCGATGATCTGACACACAAAGTTTGGGGAATACAACAGGGTACCCCCAGACTTATCCAGGCATCGGAAACAGGACTTCAGGAGGCCAAATGTGCGCTCCACCACTGCACGGGTACTTATATGTGCTTCATTTTATCTTGTCTCTCCTCTGGTTTGGGGATCCCGGAATGGAATCATGAGATGGGGCCCAAGTGCATATGCCGCGTCACCTGGAAGGGAAAATACAGGAAGATGTTAGCCATGCATGTGCCCCTCGTGATGTCTGCATCATGGGGTCGGACAGTCATGCCTGACTCCCATGTCACTCACCAAACAACCAGCTGTCCCCATACACGTTCTGTTCAAATTCTGTTGGGATGTTGCTTTGACGGTATATGTAGCTGTCGTGGCTGGACCCGGGGTGTTTGGCACGGATGTGCCATATGAGGCATTGGGCATCGGCTATCACCTGTACGTTGATGGAAAGGCCAATTGCGGAATATGTGCTCTGTGGCACCGGGGGGGGGGGGGGGGGGGTGTGGTGCCACATGTGTGCAATCAATGGCCCCGATGGTGCGTGGGAATCCTGCAATTTCGTAGAAATCCTGCATTGCCTTCTGCCGCTGATGTTCCTGGGTGCATTTGATGATGTGGTGGGACATGCGTCTGAGGATTGCGGGGACAACATGGTGCACACATCTGCTCATGGAGGATTGTGACATCCCAGCCACAACTCCACTTGTACGCTGGAACGAGCCACTGGCAAGGAAATGGAGTGTTGCCAGTACCTTGACCAATGGCTGCACTGCTTGTGAGCGGTGTGTCTTGCTGGTAATGTCATCATGCAGGGTTGTGGCTATTTCCTGGATGGCTTCAGGGCTGAATCTGAAAATGCGAAACACCTCCGAATCACCCATGCCAAAGACGTTTATGCGCGTGCGGTATATCCTCTCCCGTGCCCTCCTCCTCCTACTTGGCGGGGGACCCATTAGTAGTGCTAGGACCACGGCTGCCATGTGTTGTCCTGCAAGTGTGGTTGCTCAGCTCGTCTGTAACGGTGCTGCTGAAGCTACTCTGCAGCTGACTTGAGAAAGTCTGGTGCAAAGTTATCCCTGCTTTATGAGGGATAACTTTAGGCCGGACATACAGCTTAGGTGCACCACGCCTAGCCTGTGCTGAATGGGCCTATGTTCGGGAATCGGCGTTTCTCCCTCATTTGCATATTTGCATAGGAAATCAATGGTGTGGACGGAATAAATGTGCGCCTAGGATGTGCAGACGTTGGCAAGTTATGCCAGTCGGGAATAGCCTATTTTGGCGCGTATCTAGTTCTGTGGGTACGGCGCATAGATATTCCGGCGCAAATTTAGACTTAGGCGGCACATCTCGAGATAGACCGGCTTAAATCCTACCTGAGTCTAGCCCTATGGGTTTAAGTATGATAGAGAACATGCTGATCTGTGTAATGTCTAGAGGTCATATTTGACCTAGCTAAGTGTGTGAATGTGAGTGTGTGTGTGTGTGTGTGTGTGGGGGGGGGGGGGGTGTGCAGTTTTATTAAAGAAATGTGCTAAATATTTTTGTCTACAGGGTGTAGTTGGCTATGTGTGAGAGTTATGTTTGTGGAAGTCCATGGATTGTGATGTTGTGTTAGTTGAATTAACATGCCAAAAGTGCTTTATGAGCAAAGTAGTTGATCCCAACCACGAGACTATCTGCCTGGAGTTTTTTTATGTTCTCTTTGTACCTGCATGGGTGTCCTTCAGGTACTCCGGTTTCCTCCTACACTCCAAAGACATGCTGGTAGGTTAATTAGATCCTGTCTAAGCTGTGCCTAGCGTATGTATGAATGTGAGTTAGGGACTTTAGGATTGTAAGCTCCTTAAGGGTGGAGATTGATGAATATGAAATAATTATAATAGTAACACCGTATGAATTTTGGTGGCATGATTTGTTTTGTGTTTGTTTAAAAATGAGGAATGGTGTTCTATAGTTCAAGGAGCAACCACCCGCCCCTCTTTCTTTGACACAAGTTAAATATGCAATATATTTTGTGTCATGTGACGTGTGTTCTCAGCTGCTGACAGCCCAAATGACCCCCCTTCTTTCCAAGTCTGTGAGAATGTAAAACAGATCTTATTGACATGCAAATGATCTGAGCCAAGAAAACATCTGTAATGGTGAATTGAAAAGGGCCTTTACAGAAGGTTCTGCGAAAATGTTGTGATGAAGTATTATGATTGGTTATTGAATGGTACAGCTAAAAGGTTTATTACGAGTTGCTAATTTTTTTTTCTCACCATGATGAATACATTTTTTGGGGGGGAATTATTGGTATACCATAAAAAAATCCATGTGGCATTAGTATGTATTAAGTAATGTATGCTAATGTCCCTAGCTATCTGCCTGTCCCCAAATGTAGTTCACACCTGTTTCCTTCCGTGTAACCATACAATCCTATTTTCTCCTACAGTTTCCTGTTTGTCAGTTTTTATGTGGCTAGTTGTTACCAATTCCCTAATGAATATTTGTGTATGTCCAGGCACAACGGTCAGCCTGTGTACCCCCTACTGTTCAGTGATCCCGGCGCCTCAGTGCTGCAAGGGATTTTTCTTAGTTTATTGGTCAGTTGGGTCTGGTAGCACCAGTTCCTTGAGCTGGATACACATTATGCAATTTTTGTTTTCCAATTTCTTTTAGATTTACCGGCAGACGTGTAGTACGAGGGCCTGCCTGATTGCATACGAGTTGAAAGTGTATAGGTCTGGCCTCGTATTGTATAGTTTTGGTTGAGTCTGGAGAAAAGTTGTGCAGGAATATCATATGGGGTGATACCAGCTCTTGGCTGTTCCAAGGGCCTTCACTTCCGATATATATGTGGGCATGCAGTATTCCCCTCAGTTAATATCCATAGGTGTCCTTCCTGTCCTAGACTACTTGTGTACCTTAACTGGTGGTCTGTGACTTGCATGCCAAGAAGATCAGTGCCCCAGGGTGGCACTAGACTCCTGTCTTTAATGTGAGTCCTGTCTGAATAGTGAAGGCAATTTGTCTTGTAGGGGTGAATGATAACATAGTCTAATTACTGAATTGATAGAGGGGGGAGAAGGTGTGCAGCCTCTATGAGGGAGTGGGTGTACTTGGTGGCAGGTGGTTTTCAATCTGGGTATCCAGACTATTTCCCATACTTAGGAAAAAGAGAGGCTCAATGGCGACTGTCTTTGGAGCGGGAGGTGGGTCACTGGGTACCGTAATCACTATAGAGCTGGAGATAATCAGGAACACATTGGGAGGCCCTGGGCTACATATCAGGGAAGGGTTAGGAAAATCCAACTTGTTCAATTCTCATCCCTAAAAGCAGGGACGGAATTTTGGGCAGGGACAGAACTTGGTGCATATGTCACGGTCAATTTGGGTACTATCCTATCACTCTACTGGGTTATACCCTGGAGTCCATCCTGTTCTGAGGGTTTTGAGTCCAGACAGGAATTGAAAGAAATGTTTTAATGGGTGACTAGTATGACATAAATGAATATGGTGCAGGTACCCAGGAGACTGGCATCTATGCATAATAAGGTGTCTGTTGGCCAAACTAGAGGGTGCCAGGTGATACATCAATGGGGTGAAAACTTCCTCGTAGAGGCGGTGTCTCAAGCTTAGCAGTCCTATAGAGAAGCTCGCGGTTACGGGACATGTGAGAGATACACCTAGTTGATGTCTCACCTGAGAGATTGAATCCCTGCACGAGTAATGCCCAAGTATATGCAGGAACATGCCCTGTTAAATAAAGGGAATAAACACTGGCTAACAGGGTGCAGTATGCCTTTACCACATGGCGCTTCAGCATCTCACAGTGGTTGATAAAACTATTATCCTGTATGTGCTGAGTATACACTGAATCAAGTGACCAGTGGCTTTCTCCCAGAGATGTGCGCAGACAGAATCAGATTCACGCAGGACGCTCATTTCTGAGGAGTAACCCAACAGAGGAGGGGTGTATTCAGCACTATATAGAGGGAATAAGAGTTGGGATGAATGTTAGTAATGGAGTGGACGGCGGTCTCCTGAGGAACAAACTCGCAGACATGGCTTCAGACAATAAGCACGGCTTTGTTGCTCAGAGAGATTGGTGACATTTTTGACAACATGCAACAAAATTACATAAATACCCAGTTTAATATGGCTCAAGATTTTGTCGACCATGTTAAGAGGTTGGAAGAGCATTGGCTCTGGGGTACATGCAGGGGCAGGCGGAGGTATCGACCAGTATCAAGCTAATTGTACAAATCTCTGTATGATGGGCGGTAGCCTGAGGAGTTAGCATCACCACTCAGTAAGACTTTGACAAAACTCGTCGCTTACATTAATCCAAAGTGGTGGTTAAATGCCTGGATGGGCTGTACTAGTTTGGATTGTGAAAGGTGAGGTGCTGTATGATCCCATATACGTAAGTGCAAACTCGGTCTGTAGATCAGTTGCCATCAATGGGCTTACTGACTGGGGATTCTATCTTGTTGCATTTGTGGCTAAGTGACCCACATGTGATCAGAGGGTACGGAAGCTGGGGTCAGGTTGATATTTCCCTCTGTCAGAAGCATGACCACGGTGTCTTTTGCATTCCAGGTCAATACACGGTGGTGAATGAGGAATGTTGGGAAGGTATTTCACTCTGTATTCTGGGTGGGGAGATCATTGCGGGGGAGGAAACACCTAGGTATTATTTAGGACATAAGCGAGTTTTGTCTCTTTGTTCTAGAGGATACCGATGTGGTGTCAGTCATGGAACTAGGGTGTTTCTTAAAACCTACCAGGGGGTAGAGGGGCATGGTCACTGAAATCCAGTCACAAGGATGGAGTTTATGTGTGTTTTGTCATTGTTTCTATGGTATATGTGCTGTTAGACTCAATACTGAATGCCGGGGTACTGGTGCTGGTATCACATGTCTAATGATGCACTGTTGTCAGCATTAGGTTGAATTGTACTCAGCTGGGTACACTACCTCGGGGAGTCTATTGTACATATTCTCTTGTCCTTGGGATGGATATAGAAGAAACCCCGGGTTGCACCCCAAGTTGCCCTGAAGAAAGGTTTTATAGCAAATCTGACATCCCCTTTACACTTACTGAAACTTCCGTTGGGTTTCGGGGAGGAGTTAAAAGTTAGGTATTTAAACTTTGGGCAACAGAATTTAAATGGCGCCAACAGTTTGTGCAAGGCGTGAAAAGAAAGGCCTGTCCTAAGGGGATTATAGTCTAAGGGGAGGAGGTGGAACAAAAATAACTGTTGGGAATTAACTGATATGGAGCTGGCTGAGTGAACATTGGTGGAGGTGGGGTAGGCTTCCTGGAATAAAATTGTTTTTTTGGGACACCTAGGTGTGGAAAGGGTAGCACCTGGCTGGACATATGGGGGTGGGGAGTTCCAGAGGTTATGGAGCAGTCCTGAGGTTGAGCATGGGAGGAGGTAACAAGGGAGATGAAAATCAGGATGTTTTAGGGCCAAAAACTTTGGTAAACTGCACTCGGGGCAGTCCCCGATGCAGGTCACTATTACGAGACCGAGGCAAGGGTGTTGGTGCTGGTATCAAATGTCCAAAGATGCCCTATATTCTGCCTACGGGTTGAAATGTACTCAGCGGGGTACATTACCTCAGGGAGTTTACTGTACATCTTCCCAGGTCCCGGGAATAGATATAGCCGAGACACAAGGACGTACCTGTTACCCCAGAGAAAAGGCTTGATATCAAACCTGACACCCCCATACATCTACAGAAACTTCCTCTGGGATTTGGGGCTGAGTTAAAGGCTTGGTTGGTAGATTTTGGGCAACAGGATGAAATATTAAATTTGCTAAGAGATGCAGAGAAACAGGCCACCATACGACTCACCCATGATCAAAATAAGTTGATCCAAATATCCCACGCTTTAGATGCAGGTGCTAAGATTTCCTGGTGGGAAAGTTTATTTGGGTATAGTCCTAACGCTACAGCTTTCCTAAACATTTTGTTCCACCCTGTTGTCCTAATCTGTGTAGTTTAATTGCTCTCCCTGATGCAAGTAATGATGTGCATTACTATCAGGAAAATGAATGCCAAAACTATAAGAATGTGCACCTCAACGAGGTATCTTCTCTCAAGGAACAAAAAAGCCACTAACTCAGAAACAAATTTCTAAAGAAGCCTGTTCCAATCCAGACCAGTACACATGTACTGTTTTTTAATACTCCTAGTTTAAATTTGACCAATCAGATTCTGATTGGTACTCGGAACCAATGAATATCTAGGCTTGAGGTTCAACCAATCCGTTGGTAAGGCAACTTTAAAACCAATAGAATTATAGCGTTTTTGAATCCTGTAAAGAGGGGGTAGGGACTGGGGGGGGGGGGTATAAATCAGAAGGCAGCCCGATAGCTCAGTTTTTCCCTGGAGATGATGACCTGACCTAGACATGGTGACATAATATCTCTCTCTCTCTCTCCCTACCTTTGTTCTATTTTAAGATTTGGCCTAAGATTAATCTCACTTCTCTTTTGCTTTTCTCATAAATTCATTTAACTACAACTTGTCATCACTTACTACTGTGTCCATTTTAGCCATCTTACTACATTATTTGTATAATTGTGTACCTTGGGTATCATCTTGGTTTTAAAGGTGGTATCTGTTATGTTATATTCACGAATATTGGAGTAATACAAGTTTCTTCTCTGTATCAATAAATGTAATCCTTTTCTCTTTTTCGCACCGCTATTCTTTGTTTTACATTTAATATAGACAAACAGTTTTAATCGCTCAGTTTGATTATTTAAGTGCGGTATAAATATTTCCATGACATGGTAAACAAAGTAAATCACTGGTGTGGCATTGTCGGATTGTACTCTGACAGAACAATCCTGCAACCTAAACGCCTAGGCTTTTAAGCCAGATATGCCATCCATAACTTTAGAAAGTTGACGGATAAGGCTCACTTGGAGCTTGACTTCCTCTGGGCAGTGGTCTCTTCCAGGCCTGGCCTCCATCTCTAGAGGCCAGCCTTCATAGCCAGGTAACCGGCATTAAAAGTTCTTCCTTTCTGACAATCTTTTGGTTAAGAACCACCAACTGAAACTCCAGCGTATCCCTGGGACCAGACTCTTTGGATAATGCTAGGTTAGGATCCACTTGTTCCAGGCTGACAGAATAATGTTTATAGCAGCCTTGAATGAAACTGAGCATAGGGAACCGCTTTGAATGAAGCCACCATCTTTCCTAGCACTTTAAGCAAAAGGCAAATGTAAGGAACTCTTCCTTGCCTTGACCACATAGACCAGCTTCTTATAGCGCTGACTTTGTCTGAGGCAAAAATAAAAATCTCCTTTTTGGGCTGTGTCCCAAACATTCTAAGCTTCTTACCAAACGTAAGAATGTACCTTTAGACTGGTATCCTAACCCAGGCGTTCGGCATACTTGACCGTGCTGGACACACTTAGGTCCAGCCATGCTACTGACTGATCTATCGGTAGCAGATTGCCATTACTGCTATACCCTGGGCCTTTAGACCTGCTAGAGGCGTGCTCTAGCACCCTGTAAACCCAGGCATGGAGGCTAACCCAAAGGGCAAGACCACCAACTGGATGAGGTGCTGTTCCTCTGCGAAACAACGACAACCTCTGCAGTCTAATGTAAATAAACACATATTGAAATTGCTCCCCATATGTGTATGTGGCAAGTGTTAAAGCCATATGCCTCTCTGGAAGTGTGCGTTTATGGAAGCATTAATTCATACCATAAATGCGATTTAACATCCTATACATTTTAACCACTACTGTGCAGAAAAATACCCTTGTGTGACCAAGGACTCTTGTGTGATCAAGCACCCCAGTGTGATCCAGCATCTTTATGCAATCAAGCATTTTTATGCGATTTCAAGCTTTTCTGTGCAAATAAGCCTCTCCGTGCAACTCAAGCACTTTAGTGTGACCAAGCACCCTCATGCGACTATGTAAAAGACATACATAAATCCATACAAATAGAAACATGTATCTTTATGTGATCAACAATAAACATGTTCTGTCACTTGTTTTTACCCCACATGCATTTTGTGCATTCCAAACTCATGTATTTTATGCAAACCTGTGGACTGGTAAAGAGAAAGTTATCCTCTGCAGATGTGCGTTTCCACAATCATGCAATGTAGCTGTTGTGCGTCAGCAATGTGCACCAGCAACTGTGCATTCCAGCAGTTGTGCGTTTGGCTAGCCTGCAGCCAGCACCAGGATGAGGATCCTGTGGAGGTTTTTCTAGCAACCTATACTCCTCGAATAGAGTTTTTAAGAGGAAAAAAAAACAGCTTATGTGGGTGTCCAACCAGCAGAAATGAACTGTTGCAGTAATGGATGGAGTGGGAAGGTACAAGCAACCTACGGGATTTTTTTTTTAAAACCCCAAGGAGGAGACAGAGGCTTTGGTTGTCTAGGCTGAGGGCAAGTTATACGCAGTATGAATCTCTGAAAAAGACTGCAGCTGCAACTCCAGAACTTGTGAGGTTTCCGATACCTCTGCCTTGTTAGACTGCACCTGTTGCCTGTTCTCTGATGGTGAACTTTCATCCTCAGGACTTTAATCCTCTTGTTTAAGGATTTAGAGCAGGGAAAGGGGCACACCCCAGTTTCTGCTTCTTAAGGAGGCTGCAATTATAGCAGTTAACCTCTTATAGACCAACAAAATGCAATGCAAAAAAAAAGGTCCAAACTGACATATGCAGAGTGGCTCTGTAACGGAATGAACCGTGAAAACCAGAGACGTTGGAAGGATGAGAGATACTCATGTGCCAGCGGCCCTAATAACTCCTGGGTCTAATTCCACCCTGTGCCCTTTTGGGCGTAGGGTGGCTAATAGGATCATACTTCATGTATTACATGAAATGGGACATTAATAATAAATTCATATTGCAGGTCTGGAATATTACAAGGGGTCCATTTTGATATCTGTTACACAGGAGAGGGACATTACAAGCTTATTCAATGCTTAGCTCCGGCTATTGAAATGTTAAGTGAAGCCGGGCTTGTGAAATACCTTCCCATTGTGTTCTGCAGGTGAATAGATGTCAGAGACGAAATGTCTCGGGGAGATAATTATCTGTATGCCTTTTAGAATGTATTGCTGCCCAGATGTCAAGACCCTTTAGGGACAGTACGTCTGTCTAGATAATGTGATTGAGGTTCCTTGTATGTGTGTGAAGATTATCTGTGATTGTGTATTATTCAAGGTTAATTGAACTCTATTGATGATGCGGTGCCCAGATGTCTAGCTACTGATTACATAATTGGCCTCAGTGTGTGAATAAGGTGGTGGAGATTGCATTGTCCTGTGAGTACTGTAACATATTGTACTGTATAAAAAGCTGAGAAGAAACCATTAAAGCGTTCATACATTTTTGGAAACCAGAAGATAGAGCAGTTAGTCTCATTTTCTGGGGAATTGATATGGATCGTGTATGTAGGATTGTCGGAGTGTGTCAGATAAGCTTGTTGTGGTTGGATGGAAGGTCGTAAACGGTGGTGACCGTTGCAAGCTCCAATGTTAGGGGAGGCTGCAATGCCTGACAGGGCCGATGGCTCAACCTGTACGGCTGTCTCAAGTGTCTACAGAGGAGGATGGTATCATGCAAGCATGATTAGGGTCACCAGATTCAGATGGCGATACCTTGGTGCCCTTTTATATTTCTTCCCCTGAACCTTTTCTACAGGGAGACATAGTCCTAAGCTAAAAGCAGAGGAACTTAGCACAGGTGCATCTACAGCTAGACTTAGTCTAGCAAAAAACAATGCTTGCTAATCTGCACAGCTTGATGCCGAGTAGGCGTCTAAAGCCGCTTACACACGATCGGTCAAACCGATGAGAACGGTCTGAAGGACAGTTGTCTGAGGTTAACTGATGAAGCTGACTGATGGTCTGATGTGCCTACACACCATTAGTTAAAAAACCGATCGTATCAGAATGCGGTGACTTAAAACATAACGATGTGCTAAAATAATCAGAGTTAGTCTTACCGGAAACTGTTTCCAGGAGTCTTCCAGGACAGCCCTTGAGAGATGGAGCTCCTCCCTGGACAGGAAACACATCACCTCCAGCTCTTTAAAAGGCGGTCCCTCAGGCATTCGGGTCAGTTTTAATCCAAGAACCGAAGGACGGAGCTGAAATACAGTTAATGACATACACACAAATTATCCATGCATATATACATGTACACATATATACCTACCTCAACGCATAGGGTGGGAACGTGCTGTCCTGGAAGACTCCTGGAAACAGAGTTTCCGGTAAGACTAACTCTGATTTTCCCAAGGCGTCTTCCAGGACAGCCCTTGAGAGGATGAGCAAGCACTCACCAGATTAGGGTGGGACCACTGCTTGCAGGACTTTTCTCCCAAAGGCCTGATCTTGACTACTTAGGACGTCTAGTCGGTAATGTCGAATGAACGTGGACATGCTTGACCACGTAGCGGCCTTACATATCTGCTCCGGGGTAGCGCCGGCTCTTACTGCCCAGGACGTGGCTAACGCCCTTGTAGAGTGTGCTTTCAAACCCTGCGGAGGATCCAAGTGTAGAGCTTTATACCCTTCCAAGATGGCCAATTTAATCCACCTGGCTAGTGTCCCTTTTGAAGCCTGTTTTCCCTTTCGATTCCCGGAAAAAAGAACAAACAGTGCATCTGATTCTCTAAAACTTTTAGTTGCTTCCAGATAGACTAAAAGGCATCTTCTGACATCCAGCCAGTGTAATTGTTCTTCTTTGCTATTTCTTGGTTTATTGCAAAAGGAAGGAAGTATAATGTCCTGACTCTTGTGGAAAGCAGAGGCGACTTTTGGCACAAAGGACTGATCTGTCTTCAGAATAACTTTATCCTCCAAAATTTGTATATAAGGATCTCTAATTGAGAGAGCCTGAAGTTCGCTGATTCTGCGGGCAGAAGTCATAGCGACCAAAAAAATTGTCTTCAAAGTAACCAGTTTTAAGGATGCCCTTGATATCGGCTTAAAGGGCTCTTTAATGGTTGCTTTCAACATAAGAGATAAGTCCCACGTCGGGACCTTACGGCATGGGGCCGGGCGTTGTTTGGCAATTGCTTTGCAAAACCTACTGATAAGCGGGTCCTCTTGTACGGAGCGCTGAACATAAACTGAAAGGGCAGCAATTTGAACCTTAATCGTGCTTAAGGCCAACTTCTTGTCAATGTAAGAATTCCAAAATTGTTGGGGAATCATGTTCCCTCTTTCCATTCTCTTTTAGCCAGAGATTAAATTTTTTCCAGTGTTTCAGATAAATCGCTCTGGTAACTAGTTTGCGACTCTGTAACAGAGTTTTGATTACTCTATCTGATAGACCAGGAGTCTCCAAACTATGGCCCTCCAGGTGTTCAGGAACTACAATTCCCATCATGCCTAGTCATGTCTACGAATGTCAGAGTTTTACAATGCCTCATGGGAAGTGTAGTTCCACAGCAGCTGGAGGGCCGTAGTTTGGAGATCCCTGTGATAGACCCTTAGACTTCAGGATGTCTATTTCAGAAACCAGGCCGCCAGATTCAGAAAAGCTGGATTGGGGTGCCGCACTGGACCTTGAGTCAACAGATCTTGACTGCACGGCAACATCCACGGTGGACGATCTGCTAACGCTAGTAGAAGAGAAAACCAAGCCCTTTTTGGCCAAAAGGGGGCTATCAGGATAAGGGAAGTCTTCTCCATCCTGAATTTGGAAAGGGCCCTGGGTAATAGATGCAGAGGTGGGAAAGCATATGTCAGGGAGAATGACCAATTTAAAGGGCATCGACTGCCACCGGTCGATCCCTGGGGTTCAGTGAGAAAAATTCTGGAAGCTTGGTATTTCTCCTGTTGGCGAACAAGTCGATCTCCGGAAGACCCTATTTGGACACTATCTTGGCAAAGACTGTCGGATCCAGAGACCATTCTTCTTGAGAGACTAATTGTCTGCTCAAGAAATCGGCTAGACTGTTTTGCGTACCCTTGAGATGGACTGCTGAAAGTGACTCGAGATTCTCTTCTGCTCATACAAACACTTCTTTTGTTTTGCCCATCAGGGTGGGATTCCTGGTCCCCCCTTGTTTGTTTAAATACGCTACAGCAGTTGTATTGTCCGACCTGATCTGTAGATGTTGATGCTTGAGCTGATCCTGGAAAGCTGCGATCCCTTTGGCTACGGCTTTTAACTTCCTGTAATTTGAAGAGCGTCTCTTCTCTAGATGACTTCAAGTGCCTTGCGCCAATTGACCTCCTAGGTGGGCTCCCCAACCTTGGTTGCTGGCGTCCGTAGTCAAGATGCATGTTACAGATGAGTTCCACAGCAGACCCTTGTTCAGGTGGTTTTGGTTTCTCCACCACCAGAGAGCTTGCTTTGTTTTTTCTGGCAGGTATACCTTCTCCTCCAAGTCTTTTCCTGCCAGATTTTGAAGGAGGAAAGACTGGAGTGGCCTTTGGTGGAACCTGGCCCATCTGACTGCTGGGATGGAGGCTGTCATGAGGCCTAGGACTGACATTACCTCCCTTACTGTGACAGGGAGATTTGTCTGCAACTGAGCTACTCGCTGACTTAGATGATCAATCTTTTCTTGTGGGAGAAAGGTCCTTTGCTCTGTCGAACTTACTATGTAGCCCAAGAACAGAATTTCCTGTGTGGGAATGAGGATTGACTTTTCCCTGTTGACTATCCAGCCTAACTGAGTCAACCATTGCTGGACGACCACTAGGTCCTCGAGTAGCTTTTGTTTTCTCGGTGCCAGGAACAACAGGTCGTCCAAGTATGGGACAACTGTTATTCCTTGGAGTCTTAGAGGGGCCAACGTCTCCGCAAGGATTTTGGTAAAGATCCTCTGGGACGAGGAAAGGCCAAAGGGGAGGGCTTGGCTCTGATAGTGGAAGATCTTTTCCCCTATCCGAACGGCTATGCGAAGGAACCTTTGGGAGCTTACTCTGATAAGAATGTGGAGGTAGGCATCCTTCAGATCTATCTTTGCCATGAAGCAGTCTTTTTGAAGCAAATTCTTGACAGAATAAATAGATTCCATCCGGAATTTTTTGTACCGAATGACTGTATTCAACGGTTTTAGGTTGAAAATCAGGCGATACCTCCCTGATGGCTTTCGTACCAGAAAGACGTGCGAGTAAAAACCCTGGCCTTCTTCCTGTTTGGGGACTGGTATTATGACTTTTTGATCTACAAATTCTCCTATGAGATGTTGTAATGCCTGTGCTTTTACCGGGTTCTTTGCCAGCTGTGTAACCAAGAATCTTGTTGGTGGCAACTGACTGAACTCCAGGACATAGCCCTTTCCTATGACTCCCCTGACAAAGTTGTTGGAGGTCAACTTTTTCCATTGTGGAAGGAAATCCCCCAGTCTTTTCCCCACCTGGATTCTGGCCTTGTTGAGATTTGGGATTTTTGTCAGGAGGGTTAAAGAGCACTTTTGCTTTTTGTTTCCCTCCTTGCGCCCAGGGCCTATTTGGCTTTCCTTTCTCTTGTGTTTTCTTTTGCCCCTTAAATTAACGAAAAAACTTCCTGTTAAAAGGTTTTTTCTTTTCAGGAAAGGTCCTCTTTTTATCCGCCGTGCGTTCTAATGCTTCATCTAGCGGAGTGCCAAACAAAAGGTTACCTGAGAAAGGAACGCTACAAAGACGTAATTTAGATGAGGTATCTCCTGGCCAAGTCTTGAGCCAAAGAGTTCTCCTCGCTGCTACTGATAGTGAAGCTGATCTGGCTGAAAGCTTCTTTACCGATTCTGCCGAAGCATCTGCAATAAAACCAACTGCCTTAAGTAGCATTGGAAGAGATTTTAATAAATCTTCTCTAGGAGTACCTGCTGTCAGGTGTTCCTGTAGCTGTTTGAGCCAAAATTCTAAATTACGCGCTACACACGTAGTTGCCAGGGCTGGCTTGAGATTAGCCATGGCTGCGTCCCAGGATCTCTTGAGGATAACATCTCCCCTTTTGTCCATGGGATCTGCTAAATGTCCCATGTCCTCAAACACTAAGTCTGAGTGCTTTGAGACTTTTGACAGGGGGACATCCAGTTTAGGGGACTGGTTCCAGTCCGCCTTGGGGTCTTCCTCAAAAGGAAATCTTCTTTTTAAATCGCTAGAAAAGAAAGGCCTCGTCAGGCTCCTCCCATTCCTTAAGCACCAGGTCTGTCATCGGCTTGTGCACTGGAAAAACTTTTTGTTTTCTCCTGCTTAACCCCTGATACATTTTATCATGTCGTGAGAGAGAAGTCTTTTCTCCCTTCATCTCTAACGTCTCATGAATAGCCCCAATTAATTCATCTACCTCCTCCTGAGAGAGCTTGAATCTAGTGGGTGTGCGGGAGTCATTCTGATCATCCTCCTGCCCAGAATCTGAATGGGAGGAATCTAAATCAGGATTTCTAAGGGATATCTCCTCATTCTCCACAGGATCACCTGCTCCTGACGCTACCGGAGTGGGAGAGGTGGGCACCTCTTGTTGTGTGGTGGCTGGCGTTGAGATTTGCGAGTCAGCAATAAGGTTCCTAAAAGACTGAAAAGTTGCTTTCATTTCTTCTTTAAAAGAACCCAAAAATTTGTTAAGTGGGGAATCCTCTTCACTGCTTATCACAGTTGAAATACAGGGTCCACATAGGTTTTTGGTATAACCTGATGCTAGTCTTGCATTGCATGTGGCACACTTCTTTTTGCTAGAAGGGACTTTAACATTGTGGTCTTTTGGATCTTTCTGGTAGGAAACAAAAGAAAGAGATATCCTCTTTTAAGAAAAGGTATCTCTTAGCATGCCATCCCAAGGTGCCCACTGAGCTAAATATAGGTAAACATTCATATCTAGCTCCCCTTCTATAGGAAAAACACAGGAAAAAAGGGCTCTGGCACAGCCAGCCTACCTGTGAAGAGCTGGCGCTAGACTCCCCTGGCGCGTGTACAGCGTCCATCTCGAATCTGTATACAGGCAGCGCTCAGCCCACGCTTGCTGCCCTTTTAAACGCCGGCTCGGCCTTCCAAACTTCCCGCGCCAGAAACCGGAACCACAGCTTCCGGCGCTCAGTGATGACGCGCATCCTGGCCTGGAAGTTACGCCATGAGCCGGGATGCACTCGCGTGCCAGCGGCAACCACATCCCCGCCTACCTACTTTAAAAGGGCGCCGGGAAATGGTGAAGTTAGGGGAAGAGAGATCCCCCCAAAAGGAGCGCCATGGACCTCGGACTACAAGGGACCCCCCACAACTGTGGCAGAGCCTGAAGCGGAGGAAGTGAGCTTCTCAACAGACCGGCTGACACTGAGCACTTTCGTCCCTGGAGAGCATGGCAAGTGAAAAAACAGGTATGTCTCTTTACTGCCTCTAGTGGTGGAAAACAGATAAGACATGCAGCTACTCATGGAAGATAATCCTTATGGCAGGGCTCGACAAATCCCAGGAGCCAGGTCGTGGTTGCCACTAGAAATTGTGCCCTGGCTCCTAGGTTTTGTCAGTGACAGGGTGCCTCTGTTGTAGGGCTGGGATGGAGCAGCAAGAGACAGGTGCAGCAGCCGCTGACACAACGTGAGGAGCGAGCAGCCAACAGAGTGAAATCCAGCTGGGGATCCATAGGATTAGGATTAGCGCTCCCCCACCTTTTTTTCATTATAACAATTTTTTACTGTTATCATAAACAGGATAGAAGCTGTTCCCTTATCCTTTCTTATTTAAATGTTTTGATTTTTTTTACTGGGCTGTTGATACCCAGTGTACTTCAGTAGCGCAGGTTTTCCTCTCTTTTAACACAATGTTAGCCCCATGTATGACAGCGTGTCGTACAGCCTTGTACATAAATTGCCCGGTATTGATTCTGGGCCAGCTTCAGAGGGAAGGCTTCTCTCCCCCCCCCCCCCAAATGTGCCACCACCCGCCAATTGCCGCCACCGAACTCTATGTGCAGCCTTCTCCACAACGAGAATATATGACTCAAATGTTAAATCTGACTGAGTCAAATAAAAAAAATAAAAAACTGGCTCCTAACTTTTTTAGCTGGCGCCTAGTTTCAGAGTAAATTTTTTAAGCCCTGTCTTAAGGTATTTACCTAGGATTGTCTTCACTTACCTTATCCCTGCCGCAGGATACAGTCGAGTACAGACAGACTCAATCTTCACCCATCACAGAAGGTTAAGTCAACAGACCTTCAGGGGCTGGGATCCTAGCAAGGGTTTCCACTCCCCTGGACCTGGACCGCATCCTGACAGAAAATCTTGGTATGTGGTTATAACCAAAGTACTGGAACCGAGGATCCAGCCCTCTGAAGAGAGGCATTACAGGCAAAAACACAGGTACCATCCACTTTGGCCTCAATGGCACTTTGGATGGATCTGGTCTTTATGGAGGCTATTTAAATCCAGCATGGATCCCTCCAGTGGAGCTCCTTAGAGCACATCTTCACTTGTAACCAACACCTTAGACACTGGCGAAAAAACTGAGGTGGCGAAAAAATCACTGATCACCGGCATTAGTATTAAAAAAAAATATTAATAAAAATGTCATAAAACTATGCCCTATTTTGTAGACGCTATGGGCCAGATTCAGGTAGATGGGAGCATCTTTGCTCTGGAGTAACGCTTCTCATTTACCTTACTCTGACGAAATTTTAGGAGCAGTTATTCATGTTATTCATGAAGCACTTGCTCCTAAAGTTGCGGCAGCGCATCGCAAATGAGCCGGCGGAATTCAAATTGGGCGGGTACAGGGCGTGTATTATTTAAACTAAGCGTGATCCCGCGGCGAACGTACTGCGCATGCGTCGAGTGTCAATACATCCCAGTGCGCATGCTCCAAATTCTGTCAGTGAACGTCAATGACGTCACATCCCCATTCATGAACGTTTTACGCAAGCGACACGATTATTATTTTTTCCGACGCGATGACGACGGCTATACTTAACATAGGATACTCCACTAGGGGGCTGCTTTATCTTTACGGCGCGTATCCCTTACGGAAACGTCGGAAAGTCACTGCGTCGCGCCCGAATACGATCGTGAATTGCCGATTCCCGCTGATTAACATATTTTTTCGTCGTAAATCAGCGGGAACGCCCCCGGCGCCATTCTTAAATTAAAGTTGCGATGCGATGGCGAAATTCAATTGCGCCGATCGCATCGGAACTCCAACCCGGCGTTTCTTGTTTTCTGGTTACAGAAAACAGAAACGCCGGCTTAAAGTGACAGTTAGGCTGGAGTATCACAGATACTCCAGCCTAACTCTACCTGAATCTGGCCCTATAACTTTTGTGCAAACCAATCAATAAACGCGTATTGTGATTTCTTTTACCAAAAATATGTAGAAGAATACGTATCGGCTTAAACGGAGGAAACAAATAGGATTTTTTAATACAGCTTACCTGTAAAATCCTTTTCTTGGGAATATATCACAGGACACAGAGTCTTAATTACCTAATGGGTTATGTAGTCACCACAGGTGATTGGACACTGGTAAACCCAATTAAAATTGAGTTCCTCCCCTATATAACCCTTCCCAAATGGAGTTTTGTAGCAAAGCAATAAGTGTCTCACGTTTAACTCCAAAGAGGGGCGTGAGCTCAGTGTCCCGTGATGTATTCCCAAGAAAAGGATTTTACAGGCACCTACAGCACCAGACCAACGCCCGCCAGCTGCGGATGCAGGCTGATACCAACAGCGTTCTAACACGCATTGCCGTTGCATTGGAGGGGATGCAGGCAACATCTGCCATCAGATCCAGGAGTGACAGACCAGGGGATGACCCTCCTCATGATGCCCCACCCCAGTGGTCGCCCAGACAATTGACGAGCCGAAGCCTTGGCACGAGGCCTGGCCCACGAGAGGGCAAAAGACTGTCCTCTGAACGTTTGTAGTTCAGAGTATGAGCTTTATATATTATTTTTTTGGACGTGCACAGATGTATGTGCCGTCCTCCAGTAAGGGCATGCCATGTCGGACAATGGCTTGATCCCTATAATTTTTTTTTGTCACTGCACACGGTCAGGAGTGCAGGCTACAGTGTGACTGGTGTGTGACATTCCTGCCAGCAAGGCGTGTCACCTTGGATCGTCGAGGAGAGGTTATCCCCACGACTGTGTGAATGTGGTATGAATGGACAGCAACATCATTGCGGCCTTGGTGTGGCGTTGCTGCTCCCAAGTCCCGTGCGGTGGACTTGGGCTAAACCAATGTGAGGTGGATGTGGTGTGTGTGAGCTAAGGACCACAGTGGTGTGCATGCATGCATTGTCCGTGTGCCATGATGAATGTGTGTGTGTGTGTGTGTGTTTAACGTGCAATGTTGGCATACAGATGTGTTGTCCTGCAAGTGTGGTTGCTCAGCTCGTCCGTAACAGTGCTGATGTGCTCTCCAGCTGAGCTGTGGACGTCTGTTGCTGAGTTACACCTCCTTTATGGGGAATAACTTTGGGCCGGATGGACAACTTATGCGTAGCCGGGCGCACGCACTTCAAGAATCGCCGTATTTCCCTAATTTGCATATTTGAATGCCTAATCAATGGGAGAAGCACCATGCGTCCAGCCCATATTTGCATCGACGCTACGCCGGCGTGTGCAAGATACGTCGGCGTAGGGTCGCCAGTTCTAAGGCATATATTGGTTTGTGACTCTGGCGCACACATACGCTGGCGCACATTTGCACTACGTCGGTGTAACGTGATTTACGTTGGTGTAAGTGCTTTGTGAATCCGGGCCAATAGGGCACAAATTAGGTGATGACGGAGGGGGAGGGTAGGAGGGGGGGTGGAGAGGGGATGGGAAGGGCAGAATGAAAAAGAAAAATAGAAATAATACACAAAAGGCTACACGGTTGATAATAAAAATAATGTTTTATGGAAATGTAATTACCGGTACATTTTTTTAATGTATATTTTTGTATATGATTGAAAGCACAGTGTGTACCACAAGAGCAACATTTTTAAATAAAAAGGAATTTATTTAAAAAAAATGATCTGCTTAATTTGTTCCTTGAGGAACTGACCAACTGCAGGTTGCACTATAGCACCAGCCATAGAGGAGGAGGCTTTCAATAATTGTTTTATCAGTTGGATACTAAAAGCCCTGAGCATTGTCTATAGGACAGGTCAGGCATTTGTTTCGCACAAGAAATAGCTGCATCTATAGCAGGTACCCCCCCAATTTCTTAGTAAAACCTTCCTCCATAGGATAAAGGAGGGAAAACTGTTTAGGAGGACAAAACAGTTTATCTACCCAGTCATCGTACATCAGTTTATCCAGCAAGGGATGAACTTGAAAGAGCATGCAGCCTGTGGGGATTTCCGAGATCCCAAAAAGGAAACAGAGGCGGCAATTTTTAAGTGGAACGCACCATTTCTGCATAAATATTGCACCTGCATCTTTTTCACCCTCAGAATGCTCACCTGATAAGAGAGCCAGAGCAGATGAAAAGGATCTACCCCGTTTTCTGCTTTCTTTCAAGGAGGTTGCGATTATAGCAGCAATCCTTCCTTCTAAGCCATCCAAAGCTACTTTTAAAGCATCCTTAGTGACGTATACAGGAGCTGCCATAGGAGAAGCTGCAGGACCAGACAGGGGCTCATCCTGTGAGGCTGCTATCAGACGGACAGAGGGGATGGTAAACTGCAGGCAAGCTCAGAATCCTTAGCCATAAGTCGGGATTTTCTGGTGCCTCTTTTACTAGCCATTGTACCTCTTCTCGGGACATAGTCCTTACTGCAAAGCAAAGGTAATATCCAAACAAAATGCAATCACTGTTGTGCTATACAATACACATATCAGCTCACTGCACAACCTGATGCGGATTAGGAGTCTTATGCCGCGTACACACGGTCGTTTTTTGCGATGAAAAAAAACGACGTTTTCTGTGAAGTAAAAAACGACGTTTTTGAAACGTCACTTTTCAAAGACAATTTTGCATACACACCATCGTTTTTTCACAAAAAGCAAGGTTACGTTCACCACTCTTTTCCATTGAAGCTCGCTTCATAATTAGCTTTTGGGCATGCGCGGGTTGAAAAACGTCGTTTTAAAAGACGTTTTTGCTACACACGGTGACTTTTTGTGAAACAAAAAACGAAGTTTTGAAAAACGACACAAAAAATTCAAGCATGTTGGAATTTTTTTTTTGGTCGTTTTTTTTAAGACAAAAAACGACGTTTTGCCCACACACGATCAATTTAAATGACGTTTTAAAAAACGTCGTTTTTTTTCATCGCAAAAAACGACCGTGTGTACGCGGCATTAGGTTTGCCTGGTTCAATCCACAGGGATGCTTACAGCCCACAGCTCTGTGTCCATGCCGCTTACAGAAGGCTTTTAGCGTGCTGGGCTTTAAATCAGCCTCTTAATGTCTGCACACAGGTTTGCCGTGTCCAGGGCAGATCCGCCCTATACGCGGACTACGCAAGCTGCGTAGGGCCCCCGAGTAATGCTCGGGGCCCTGCCGCCGTCGCCCCCGCCGCTAGAGGTCCGAGGCCGGCGGAGATAATGTCTCCGCCGGCCGCCATTTTCCTGAAGACCAGAACGAGAAGGGAGCCCTGCCTGCCGAAATAGAGCTGCGGCACCACCCACCCCCGCCCCTGGTCTGTCTGTCATATGTGAGCTGTTGTGAAAAGGAGTGGCAGGTGGGCGGTGCCGCAGCTCAATTTATATATTGTAGCTGGCCGGCTCCGCCTCTGCCTTCAGTTATGGCTGCTCACATAAAACAAACAGGAGCTGGCTGGGTCTATGTTAGTCTTGTCTCTGCTGTAGGAAGGTCCCGCCCCCCATACCAGCTTGTATGATAGGCGAAACACTGATTCAATCAGTCTTCCATTCCATCTACTATCATACAAGCTGGTCTGGGGGGCGGGAACTTCCTACAGCAGAGACACCCTGCAGCACATTCCCCCCAGCAATCTGCATGTGCATCCATTCTGCTAAAAATGAATACAGAAAATTACATTAAAAAAGTTGCTCCAAGGATTAATCACATGCCTTTTTCAGTTGCTACTGAGCCACCAATGTCACCCTTGTAGCGTGATTCAGGGAATTCCTCTTTAGGTGTCTGTAGACATTTCACCTGAAATGTAGGGAGGCACTCTGCTGGGGGCCCTTGATGTAAGGAAGCACTCCGCTGGGGACACCTGATGTAAGCAAGCACTCCGCTGGGGACACCTGATGTAAGCAAGCACTCCGCTGGGGACACCTGATGTAAGCAAGCACTCCGCTGGGGACACCTGATGTAAGCAAGCACTCCGCTGGGGACACCTGATGTAAGCAAGCACTCCGCTGGGGACACCTGATGTAAGCAAGCACTCCGCTGGGGACACCTGATGTAAGCAAGCACTCCGCTGGGGACACCTGATGTAAGCAAGCACTCCGCTGGGGACACCTGATGTAAGCAAGCACTCCGCTGGGGACACCTGATGTAAGCAAGCACTCCGCTGGGGACACCTGATGTAAGGAAGCACTCCGCTGGGGACACCTGATGTAAGGAAGCACTCCGCTGGGGACACCTGATGTAAGGAAGCACTCCGCTGGGGACACCTGATGTAAGGAAGCACTCCGCTGGGGACACCTGATGTAAGGAAGCACTCTGATGTAAGGAAGCACTCCGCTGGGGACACCTGATGTAAGGAAGCACTCCGCTGGGGACACCTGATGTAAGGAAGCACTCCGCTGGGGACACCTGATGTAAGGAAGTACTCCGCTGGGGACACCTGTTGTAAGGAAGTACTCCGCTGGGGACACCTGAGATGTAAGGAAGTACTCCGCTGGGGACACCTGAGATGTAAGGAAGTACTCCGCTGGGGACACCTGATGTAAGGAAGTACTCCGCTGGGGACACCTGAGATGTAAGGAAGCACTCCGCTGGGGACACCTGATGTAAGGTAGTACTCCGCTGGGGACACCTGATGTAAGGAAGTACTCCACTGGGGACACCTCATGTAAGGAAGTACTCCGCTGGGGACACCTGATGTAAGGAAGTACTCCGCTGGGGACACCTGAGATGTAAGGAAGCACTCCGCTGGGGACACTTGATGTAATGAAGCACTCCGCTGGGGACACCTGATGTAAGGAAGCACTCCGCTGGGGACACCTGATGTAAGGCACCCAGGGCGAAGAGGAAAGGGGAGCAGATCACTGGGGCTTCATTGGAATGGACCCCTGTATGCGTTTGTGGCAGAGCCTGCTGCGGAGGAGGCGAGTGGCGTTTTAACTGACCGACTTCACTGAGCGTGTCCTGGATGGCTATGTAAGAATACACCAGGTATGCACTTACTCCCTCCAGTGGTGACAACCAGGAAAGACATCCTACTCACAGAAGATAATATTAAAATCAATTATCCTCTTTTACATTATCCACGTCGCAGGAAAGCTACTAAGAAGTAGTTCCAGCTTTCACCCATCACGATGGGTAAGTTGTGCCAACCTTCAGGTTTACCAAGGGTTCCATTAAAGAAACCTCATACCTGGACCTGTAGAAGATTCTGCAAGTAACTTTTTGTGCCTCAGTTGCATTAGTACACCAAAGCCTGGATCCCAGAGCCCAGACTTCCGCAGAGAGACATTAAAGGCAAACCTTGTTTGTTCTTTACATGAGGCCCGGTGTTGCGGAAATTTCTATAAATGTATGTTGTCCGATGTCCCCCAGTGTTGGTTTGCTGTAATGCGCTCAGACGTTCACACATACAGACGTTGGTGGAAGACCATTGGCGCAAACACCTTTTCATGGACAAAGATTTGCAAGCTCCTTTTAGGGATGTTCATTTATGCCTCAGCAAAAGACTGGCCACTTCTTGTCAACTGCATTAAATGACTCCGAGTGGACAGATCTGCGTACATGGAAACTGTAGCATAACTATACGAACATTATGGTTATCTGATCTATGATTTAGTATGGTTTGCAATGATGGCGGCGGTTTGGTTTGCACACGGCTTTGTGCCGAGCCATGCTTTCTGATAACTTTGTGTCAAGGAGCATGGCCTGGCACCCAGCCGTTTACACACCTCACTACTAGCATGAGTTAAATCGCATGTCTGTGATTGGTTCTTTTGAAAGTATACAAACATGTCTGATTGGCTGTTCTGTGAAGCCACCACCTTCTTTTGTTACTCTTGTTGACACTATAAATAAATGAGGCTGGCTGCTGCTAAGTAGTCATGATTGGGAGCTATGGATGATAACAAGCTGTTGTGATGGTGTCTTTGAATGCATTGTGAGTGAAACTTTTAGTTTAAGATGGATTATTTCATTAAGATTGAGTATGTGCTGCATAGCACAGGGCAAAGTGGCGGTATCTTTTTGAAATAATACTTGAAGTTTGATTGTGTGTGCACATGTGAAATCGCTTATTGTATGTGACCGTGTGTGGTTGTGAAATCGATTGGATGTGTGTGTGACTGTGTGTGATTGTGTGTGTGTGACCGTGTGTGATTGTGTGCACATGTGAAATCGATTGGATGTGTGTGTGACCATGTGTGGTTGTGTGCGTTTGTGAAATAGATTGGATGTGTGTATGTGTGTGTCAGGGACCTGCCAGTAGGCTCCGGCGAGCACGCATGCACACACATACTAATGGCCAGAATCGGCATCAGTCCTCTGTTCCTGTGCGCAGGCGTGCCTCAACGCGTGCGTTTGTGCGCCAAATGCACGCGTCTGTGCGCCAAGTGTGCGCAGGCATGCGCCCACTACACGTGCACGGCGGTCGCACGCACGGTGGGAACGCACGCGTGCTCGTTAACACACGATTGGCGCCATTCTGCCTTTAAAAAGCCAGCAGCTGCAGTAACACTTCGCTGTTTGATCTGCAGCATTGTATCTGTAAACCTGTGACCTGTTGTACCTGTTATCCCTACCGACCTGGCTCTGTCTGACCATCCGAACCTCTCCAACCCGACTCCTGGCTTGATCTGACTCCGCTCTACTCTCCTGCCCACCGTTACCAGACCCTGTGCCTGAATCTGACTACGCTTGCACTCACCAAGAGTAACTTTCTGATTACCTGCTTACCCGGCCTTGTTGACCCTGATATCAGCTATTGTCCTGCACCTAACCTGGCTTGCTCCACCAGCTCCTGCTATCCAGTACCTGTGCCAGCTCCAGAGACGCTGCCTCCTGCACCGACTGTCCTGAAGGACCACCAACCGTGCCGGACTGCTGTCATCACCAGGCACTCCTACCTCGCCTCGCTCCCGAGCTTGCTGTTCCCACTCCAGCAGCTCCAGAGCCGGGGCTGTAAGAGAGGCCTCCTCCTGCACACTAGGCTCTGGCTACAAGGTACGTTCTAGTACATAACAGTATCAAACAGTCATGACAGAGCCTGCAGGAATAGCCCCTGCCATAGAGGAGATCTGCAAACACCTGGCATCCCTCACAGAAGCAGTAAAAAACCTACAGGAAGGCTACGCGAGACTAGAGGGACAAGTGCACAATCTGTCCGCTCCCGGCGATACAGCTCCTACATCCACTGCCAGGACCGCATCTGCCGCTCCTGCTCCATCGATTGTAATGCTCCCACCCGAACCAAGAGTTCGGCTGCTCGAAGAGGACGGTGACCAGATGCGGACCCTGTTCGCCTTCTTTGAGACCAAGGCTCAGCTGTATGATGACCCACAATGAGCTGCTACCACTGAGTCTGCCCTGCTCGAGCTCCAGCAAGGTCGCAGAGCGGCCGAGGACTACGTCACAGACTTTAGACGCTGGAGCGCAGACACTCATTGGAACGACGCAGCTCTGCGGCACCAGTTCCGCCTGGGCCTTTCCGAAAGCTTAAAAGATGAGCTCGCCCGAGTTGGGGTACCCGAGACCCTCGAAGATCTGATCACCAAGGCCATCCAAATTGATTGCAGGCTCCGTGAACGCCGGGCCGAGCGTTCTTCTCAGCCAACCAATGCCTACTTCTCGCTACCTGCCTCCCACCTGCCCTAATCCTCCCAGCACCACTCTGGACACTTCCGAGCCCATGATACTCGGCCTTATGCGACCAACACTACCACCCGAAGAACGGGCACGCCGCCGCCAACTGAACCTTTGCCTGTACTGCGGCGGGGCTGGTCACTACGTACGCAACTGTCCTGTTAAGACACGCAAGTGCCTTCTTTCACGGGCGTGGTTTGACTGGTGAACGGAATGGTCGCACATTGACGGAGCTCCGTGAGAAGACACAGCCGACAGCTTCTATCCCCGCTCGCTGGACACTCGATATGGGCAGAGTGAACCACCAGACCTCCCGCTCCAGACTCGGCAGCAGTTCGGCCAACTCCTCGTCCCGGAGTATCACAAAGCTTTTCAAGGCCTCAGGGAGCAACGTGGCGGGCTCCAAGATGGCGCGGTCCCAGCCGGACGAGGACAAGTTTAGCGAAGACTCGCAGTACACAGCAGAGGACTCAGGTAGGAGCCGCTCCAACAAACCGCTGACGTTTGCAGACATGTCAGGGTTTGCTGCTGATATTAAGGCCACGTTTTCCGCAGCCATAACTGACCAGAAGTCCTACCTATTGGTCCTTTCGGACAAGATGGAGGCGGTGGAGGCCAAATGGAAACACAGGGACAAGGCCTTGCGCAGACTAGAGAATGTGGCAGACACCCATGCTATGCATTTTATTGACATGAATCGCCACTTGGAGGACTTAGACAACAGGGGTCGCAGGTGTAACATTAGGGTAAGGGGGATCCCTGTGTCTGTGGAGGCAGATTGTACCTGCCTTACAAAGAGTATTTAATAGCCTGCTGGAACGGCAGGAAGACGCACTGATTGACTTTGTGAGAGCCCATAGAGCATTGAGGGCAAGGGGACCTGATGATTTGCTGTCTCCAAAGCTTTCAACTTAAAGAAGACATAATGCGGAAGGCCCGCGGCAATGACCACATTATCTTCAATGGCGCACACATCATGCTATTCCAGGATCTTTCGCAGATCACATTACGCAATCGTAGGGCATTGCGCCCTCTGCTGGAACAACTGCAAGGGAAGGGCATATGGTACACGTGGCGCTTCCCCTTCGCCTTGGTTGTCACAATGGCCGGCAAACAACACGTGCTGCGCTCACCGGCTGATCTTCCAAGTTTCTGCGAAGACCTTCATCTGGATGTGCCAGATCTGCCCGACTGGTACCGGGAGTTTGCTCTACCACCGCTGCCCAGGAGCCCACTGGATTCACCATGCTCTACCCCAGACAAGCAGACCTAAAAAACAGAAACATGGACGTGGAGGAGGCTCACAGGCTGGGACCCCGGCCCCCCGTTCCACCCCTGCGAGAGGACGGGCGATGGACTGACTACCTGACAGACGCTGAAGGTACTGTGCTGACTAGTCGCTGGACCCTGTCATGGTAACCCTTTTATTTTTATTTTTTCTTTCTGGTCGAGACGGCCCTAGACACGCATTTTTGTTTTCATTTTATGTGTCTGTGACTGTTTAGAAGATACTGCTTCTTGGTCCGTCCCCACGTTAGCTGAACCGTTATCATCACCATGTGCCGGTCCTTGCCACAGGGCTCTGGCCGGACAGCGCCCTTATCGTTGATCCTGAACTGATCTGTTTTTGCTTCAAGAAGCTGTGTCTTTTTTCCTTGACGCTCGTTTATTGTATACATTTTTTCTTTTCTCACACATTTTTTACTGTGTTGCTAACATCCGCAGCTGTTATTGTCATCTGGTCTCTGCTCCCAGAACATTCTGGTTGCAGACACCCCACGTTACCCACAAAGTGTGCTCAGAGGGAGATTTCTCCATCTGACCGCACTAATTTCCTACTTTGGTGGGAGTATTCTTTAACTAAAGTGTCTTGAACTCTCCTTGTCCCGTGTTGGGTTCTTTCCCACACGTTTATCTCTTCGCTCTATTTTCTATTTTTCTTATTTTTCTTTCATCTTTTCTTGCTCTGCCTTCAACCCTTTCTATATCTGCCCCCACTTACCCTTATCCCTATCTCCCCCTCCCCCTCGGTATTGGTATAGCCTAATAGCAGCTGACTTAACCATTGTGCTCTGTGCCTACTGACTAACCTGCTGTTTCAGATTGCTAATCATCGCTCTTAGTCTCTTCCAGGCTCGCACCGCATAAATCACCCGTGACTGCGCCAATGGCTTTCTCGTCACTGGGGAAATCCCCCACGGTGATAACACTGAATTTGAGAGGTCTAAACATACCAGAAAAGAGGGCATCACTTCTTAGGGAACTCCGCAAAGATAACCACACTTTGTCTTCTTACAGGAGACTCATTTTCGGACGGCCATCTACAGAAGCTGACTAATGCTTACTTTGGGAATGCGTATCATGCCACCAACGATAATGCCAAAACAAAAAGGGGTGTCCATTTTAATAGCTAAAAACACACCCTTCACGTTACTGGATAGCCTTATAGACCCAGAGGGACGCTATGTTTTCCTGAAGGGCTCCTATAATGGCAGGACGTTGACCTTAGCCAACGTCTATTTCCCCAACACGGCGCACGTCACCTTCTGCCACTCCCTTACTAGACAGCTGATAGGCTTTGCCTCTGGCCTGCTAATTGCAGGAGGAGACTTTAACGTCCCCCTGAACCCGGAGGTGGATTCCTCATCAGGGTCATCATGCATTCCCTACAGTGCTCTTAAAAAACTGAAATCCATGCTGAACTCCCTTCAACTGATCGATACGTGGAGATTTCTCCACCCCGATGCAAAAGACTTTACCTTCCACTCAGCACCTCACAACCGTTATTCCCGCATAGACTATTTATTGGTCACGCAAAGAGACCTGCACTCTGTGACTGAGGCCAGGATTGGCATCAGATCACTGTCGGACCATGCACCGGTGTCCCTCACGGTGGACTTCGGTGCATGTGCTCCTAGACCGAATACCTGGAGGCTTAACGCCTCTTTGCTAACAGACCACATCATTTTACCTACCATCATCTCCTCACTGACAGAATACTTCCGACTCAATGTCACCCCTGGCGTAGACCCAGGGGGGAGCTGATCAGATTAGGGGCTCTAAAGAAAAGACAACTGAACTGTCGGGTGGAGGAATTGACGTACCAAATTCGGAACCTGGAATGCCTCCATAAACAGTCTTTGTCCAAACAATCGGCAGAGGAGCTCTTGGAAGCCCGTAAGGCGCTACAAAGACCTCTTTGATGCTAAGGCCAGAAGAATGCTCTTCTTCAAGAAGAAGCTGTATTACGAGGCAGCCAACAAATCAGGGCGGTTTCTGGCAAGGGCCTTGAAGGAAGCCTCTGCTACCAATCACATCCCTCAGGTGAGAAACAGTGAGAGTTTTTTAGAGATTGCTACAGATGCGATTGCAGCACAATTTCAAAAGTTCTACACCAATCTGTACAACCTACAGACACCTCACAAACCCCCAGGCCTGGTGGGCCCTAGAGCCACTGAAATCTTGAACTTCCTGAGTGAAAGTGGCCTCCCTAGACTGTTAGAATCACAATTAAAACTCCTTGAGGACCCTATTACGCTGGAAGAGACTCAGTCGGTAATCTCGGATCTTAAGGCAGGCAAAAGCCCTGGACCGGATGGGTTCACATTGATCTACTTTAAGACTTTCAAAGACATTCTGTCGGCCCCCCTGACGAGGGCCCTGAACTCTTTGTCTGCCCCCAGATCTATTCCGTCTGACTTTCTGTCAGCCCATATTTCCTTGATCCCCAAGCCAGGAAAGGACCCTGTGGAGTGCTCCAGCTATAGGCCGATATCTCTGTTAAACCTTGATCTTAAAATTCTTGCAAAAATAATGGCTAACAGACTGAGGCCCCCGCTCTCCTCCTTAATTGGTCACAAGCAAGTGGGATTCATGCCCAATAGGGAAGCTAGGGATAACGTGATCAAGGCCTTACTTCGGACACGTGGGGCCCATGACCGTGCCTTCGAGGGCCTTCTCCTGTCCACGGACGCAGAGAAGGCCTTCGATAGAGTCGCCTGGGACTACATGTTTGCCACGTGCGAGCATGTGGGACTGGGCCCGCGCATGATGTCTTGGATATCTGCCCTATATGATAACCCGACAGCAAGACTTAAAATCAATGGCTCATTGTCAGGGGAAGTTAGGATTTCTAACGGAACTAGACAAAAATGCCCCTTGTCCCCCCTTCTATTTATTCTATCCTTGGAGCCGTTCATCAGGCTGGTTAACAGAGACGCGTCAGTGGCTGGCTTTGAAATCAATGGTATGGAGTATAAAATCGCAGCTTATGCGGATGATCTCTTATTCTTCCTGACTAAGCCCCGCACCACTGTGTCCAGCCTAATGGACAAGTTCTCTACTTTTGGGTATATATGCAATTTTAAGATACATTTTTCCAAATCCGAAGCGATTAATATTTTGCTGAAGACTGACACCCTACATGAGACTCGTACCGCCTGCCATTTTAGATGGGTCACGGGGGCTCTTAAATATCTGGGGACCTGGCTGATTCCTGACTTCGATCTACGAACGTAACTTTCCGGCTCTTCTACGCGACTTAGAAAAGGACCTACAGGCGTGAAACTCTCGATAATTTTCGTGGTTTGGGAGGGCGGCGATAATAACAATGGTAGTCCTGCCGAGATGTTTATATCTCTTAGGCCTCGTACACACGATCAAATCTGTCTGCTGGAAACAGTCTGCTAGACCGTTTCAGCAGACAGATTCGATCGTGTGTACGGGCAAATAGACGGATTTGGCCACCCGACATGTCTGCTGGTTAGTACGCTAACCAGCAGACATGTCTTCTCGCACACGAGCCGAATGGTTTTGACGCATGCGCGGAAGTGTTTTACTTCCTGGTGCGGTGACGTGGCTTCCATGTTCTGAAGGGTGTACGGCAATTTTTGTGGTCGTAGACCGTCTATCTAAGATGGCTTCACCCCTGACCACACTAATATCCATCCATGTCTTTAACGGTAAATGTTCTTTATGTTTGGTACATTTATGTTTTACTTAATGATATGTTTAACCCTAATGATACGTTTAATTCTAAAGCATATGCTGTATATATGTTTTTTAGAATCCACTATCCCCCCGAAGAGACCTAGATGGGTCGAAATCATTGTGTAACTTAATAATGTTGTGTACACTATTTATATGCATTTATTGTGGTATTCTGTGATCAGCAAGCTTATCTCAATATTAATATCAATTTGAATTACTCTTGTGATATTTGACAACTTCTAATAAATGATGTGTTATAACATTAATGTTGTATTTATGTTCTGACCTTTACCACCATGCTGTTAAAAGCCCCATGGGGAAATCTTCCATCTTTTTTACTTTATACTAGGGGTTCGCAGCACCTATGTCTCCCGTTCATGTGTCTTTTCCCCTTGCTCTAAGATGGCTCATTTCCTTCTGTTAAAGGGTACCCCGACAGCTGCAGAGACTGCCCGTGTCTTCATCAAGAAAATAACCCGGTTACATGGAGTCCCTGCTAACATCGTGTCTGATAGGTGGGTTCAGTTTATGTCACGTTTTTGGAGAGCCCCATGTGAGACCTTGAAGATCGAACTTGCCTTTTCCTCAGCCTACCATCCTCAAACCAACGAGCAAACGGAGAGAACCAACCAAACTCTTGAACAATACATTAGGTGCTTCACCTTCCTATCTCAGGACGACTGGGTCTCCCTGTTGCCCTTAGCAGAGTTTGCCTATAAAAACGCCAACCATTCAGCCACTGGGCAGTCCCCCTTCTTTGCCAATTACGGCTTTAACTTAACATTTCTATCTGACTTTTTTCTAGAATCTCCAGTTCCGGCAGTGCAGAGTACGGTGGAGTTCCTCAGCCACAACAATCAGGTGTTGCGGGAAGCAGTGACTAAAGCCCAAGCCGACAGCAAGAAGTTCTTCTACAGGAAGAAGAGAGGTGAGCTGGATCTTCAACCGGGTGACCAGGTGTGGCTATCTACAACTAACCTCAGGTTGGCCTGTCCTTCCAAGAAGTTGGGACCGAAGTTCATGGGGCCCTTTCCAATACAAAGAAGGATCAATGAGGTATCGTATGAACAATCTTTACCCGATTCCCTTAAAGTTCATCCAGTGTTCCACGTTTCATTGTTGAAACCTGCAGTTCCTGATCCCTTTCCTGACAGAGAGGCCAGTACTCCGGAACCAGTTTTGGTTGATAGTTGCGAGGAATACGTGGTGGAGGCCATCCTTGACTGTAGGAAACTGCAAGGGCAAACGCAATTTCTAGTAAAATGGAAGGGGTATGGTCCAGAGGACAATTCTTGGGAACCTGAAAGCAACATTCATGCACAAAGACTGGTTTGTGCTTTTTTTTCTGCTCACCCTGAAAAAAGGACCCGACTTGGCATCCGGAGGCTGCCCCTTGGGGGGGGCAATGTCAGGGACCTGCCAGTAGGCTCTGGCGAGCACGCATGCGCACACATACTAATGGCCAGGATCGGCATCAGTCATCTTTTCCTGTGCGCAGGCTAGCCTCAAATGCACGCGTTTGAGTGCCAAATGTGCGCACGCGTGCGCCCACTACACGTGCACGGTGGTCGCACGCGTGCTCATTAACGCACGATTGGCGCCTGGTCCCTTCTCAGGTTGGCGGGCAGAAACTTGGCCATCCACTAGTTTTGTGGGTTGCCTTCCTGCCTCCAGATGAGGCTTGTGGTCAGGGAGAAGGGGAGCCCCTTGGGAGGGGAGCCCTGTTGGGGGAGGAGTGGGAGGGGCTACCCAGGATGGAGGTCTGGCTGCTGCCAGCCATAGGGGAAGCCTCCTCCAAAAATAACAAGTCATTCCCTGACATGTCCTCCTCCTCCAAATCAAACTCCTCCTCCTCAACCACCTCCGAGGACTCTGGCCTTGTCTGGGGGTCCTCATCAGGCTGCTGTCCCGGGGATGGTGCGGTCAGGCCAGATGGCGCAGCACCCTCCTGCACATCTGTGGATGACACAAAACATTCACAGGTTGGAGGATCCACACACTTGCCACATATTCCCTCCCCCCCCCACACATGCTACACACCAGATATAAAAAAATAAAAATAAACTTACCTGTCCTCACGGCCTCCTGACTGGAGTCAAAGCCAGGCAGCCCCTCCACTTGCTGCCTGTTGAAGGTCTGGGCCACTGCACGCTCCTCCTCAGTCAGCCGAACTGGGCATGGTGGGCCCCCTCCAGTGCCCCTGGCATGGGCGGCAATCTTGGCCAGCTTCCCACGGACCACACGCCGGAGGTCTTTAATCTTCTTGGCGATCCCCTGGCGTGTCCGGGTCTCCCCCCCCCCAATGTGTTGACCTGGTCGGTAATTTCCTGCAATATCTGTGCCTTCCTGGCCGGGGTGGTGTTGGCACTCTCGGGCCGTGCAGGAAACGGCCATATTGTGTAATGGCTCTGGCAAGAATGCCCTTCTCCCCCAAAGAAAAATTCAACTTTCGCTTCCTTTCATTCATGTTCTCACAAACTGCAACCAAAACAGTCACCAAAAATCAGTCACCAAAAATCAGTCACCAAAAAACAGACAGCAAATAAGTATCAAAAACAGTCACCAAACAACACTCTGAAAACCACTATCAAAAACGCTATACTAAACAGTGAAGAAATATATCAAACACAAGTCACAAACCGACAAACGCGAACAGACAACAGAACAAAAGCATCTTGCTGTATAGGGAGGGATACAAAGGGATGTACTTTTGCAAAGGATGTGCGTTTGTCTCTGTCTATTTAAGCTCTCTGCGTAGCTCAGTAAGTTGACCGGGCCAAGTTCCAATCTCACTGATTGCGCCGTTCCCGAGTTGTGAGCATGCGCACAGAGGTGCTGACCATGGTCTGCTTCATGTGCGCATGCGCAATCTGGCCGGCCCTTCATTTGCATGGGGTCACGGCTCATTTCAATGGAACACGCCCACGTCCTTCCCAATTTGAATTACTCCACCTTACGCCTCGGAAATTACGTTGCACCGGCGCAAATTTCTGCGAAAATACTACGAGGATACGGTAATTGCGCCATATTTCACAGGAATATCTTTTGGAAAAAGTTTATGTACAATATCTGAAATGTTAAATTGTATTGTTTGTATTGGAAACAAGAGAATCACAAACCTTTATTATTTAAGATGAATGCACTTTTTTTGTTTGTTAGTTACAGTGCATTAAGGGGGAATTGTTAGATTTTAAATTGATTAGATTTTATGTGATAAACCTTTCCCAAATATTTGGTTTAAACATGGTAGCTTTGAGGACAGACAAAGGTCAGTTGCTGTGTAGGTTACATGTATTTTTGGAGTTCCACGTCAAGACATTGGGTGGAGATGTGTTGCTTAATATACACAAGTGGGTGTTACGTTTATTACCAACCTTCTTTGGAAACCATTCTAATTGTGAATTATGCTGAGCTTGGTTTTTAAACAGTATAAAGAGACATGTGGTGTGCGTAGCTAGCTAGGAAGCTCTGGGGTCACGACCCTACAGAGAAGATGGAGGTAGGAAGGTCCAACCTGCTGGAAGGGACATTTCCCAGGAGATAGATCGTACCATCTTAACATCTATTTCCTACTTCTGTAACTTTCTGAAATTACCATCCTGCCATGATGTTTTACCAGCTGCCAATATGTAAGCATTGACTGTTTGCTGTCCTGTCTTGAAGAATAAACATCGTATTATGAAGAAAACCTAAGTCTGTATATTGGGAACAACGCCTGGGAGAAGGAGAGTTTTAAAATAACACATGACAAGCGTCAAAAATGTCCCCTCTCTCGCCCACATTTAACAAAGGGGTTCCCATCATCCCTGTTCTGTGCTCATTATGATGGGTTCCCACCATTCCTGTGCTGTGCTCATTATGATGGGTTCCCACCATTCCTGTGCTGTGCTCATTATGAGGGGTTCCCATCATCCCTGTGCTGTGCTTATTATGAGGGGTTCCCACCATCCCTGTGCTCATTATGAGGGGTTCCCACCATTCCAGTTTTTCTGCCCTCATTATGAGGGGTTCACACTAGGGTTGTCCCGATACCATCGGTATCGGTGCCGATACCGAGTATTTGCGCTAGTACTTGTACTTGCGCGAATACTCCCGATACCTAAATAGAATACTTTTTTTTTTTTTTTTTTTGAGTGCGGGGTGGAGTGCGGAGCACTCAGAGGGACCATGGCTGAACTCAGAGGGACCATGGCTGAACTCAGAGGGACCATGGCTGAACTCAGAGGGCCATGGCTGCATTTAAAAAGTATCGGTATTCGGTATCGGCGAGTACATGAAAAAAAAGTATCGGTACTTGTACTCAGTCCTAAAAAAGTGGTATCGCGACAACCCTAGTTCACACCATAAAAAGGTCCGATTTGAAGGAGCCTAAAGTATGTGTGTGTGTGTGTGTGTGAAGGTTGGTTGGTTTTAAAAATGCTCTATAATTGTTTGTTTTTGATGTTCCATGTTTTGTCTTTGTGGAGAAAGATTCTAGGCAGGTTTTGAAAAACTGCATATGGCGGCCATCTTGTTTGCTGCCATGGTCATCGGCGGCCATTTTGTGCCTGTGGGTCGTCCTATAGGAGAAGGTGTAGCCACCTTTCTTTTGGGTGTCATACCATGTGACTGTGCGGTGGAATTTCGCAGCCTTTGGGGCAGATTTTGATGTTTAGTGCAGTCTTTTCTGTGTTGATCTGGTGGAGAATATTTTTGTTTTCCTATGTGTGTGTAGTATGGTCTGTCCTTTGGTAAACAGGTGATTTGGAGGCGCAGTTAAATTGTTTTACTGCAAGCTTAAATGGCGCCATTGTTGCTTGACTTGTTGTCGGCCATTTTGAGACACAGTTTAAGCACTATTTTTTGAGCAGCGCTTGCGGACGCATGCTAGTGGTAATATATACAGGATCTGACTAACCTACCGGCTGACTTTGCAGTGTAGTGGAGACTTTGGTGTCGAATTTTGTTTTTGGATTGTGGGACTAGCTTTGACTGCGTTTCTGTGCACAGCGGTGTGCATTGTTTTTGTGTTTGAATGTTCGGCAGTTTTCCGGGGGGGGGGGGGGCAATTCATTGTTTTTGAATATGGTTGGGTCAGGGGGGATCAACTCTTATTCTGCAGTATGGGAGGAGATTGTTTTCCCCTTCCCGAACCAAAAATGTTTTGTTTTTAACAGAAAAAACGCAGGAGATTCAGTTTTGGCTTTGTTTACTACTGTATAATATTTTCAGGGGATATATATGTGGTCCATGGAGTTTTTTTGATGTGTTGAGACAAGGCAATGAAGATGGGCTTCCCCCTCCCCTCCCTCTTCCCGTCATTATGAAAACAAATCAGATTTTGGGGTTTACGAGCTGAACACACAACAGGAAGTCCTTTTTCAGCATTTATATATAAGTAGGAAGTCGGTGGGAGGAGTTTTGAAGTCTTCTGAAAGATGAGCAATGAAATTTGTGTCTTGAAAGGACAACAGAAAATATTTTGGCGTTTGAAAGAGTGTTTTAAAGTTTAATTTCAGTCGTTTTTGTGAAGTTTTATACTGTAAATACAGTTTTGGGTGGGTATGTAAGAGCAAAATGGGGGGCTTCAGCATTACTGTTGTAACATCTAGATGCAGGTAGAAAGAAGCCATAAAATTGTTTTGAAAAGTGGAGGATTTCATGGTGCTTTGTAAGTTGTCTGACGAACACATTTTAGGAGGCTTTATATTGTGAGACAGGTCGGGCCGTGTAGGATAATCGAAAATCCTGTGCGCGGTTGTTTTAGCATAAATGTGAGCAGTAGTATGCTAATGCCCTGCTCAGGCCGTGTAGAATAATCGGAATGCAGGGATCGGTTATGATGATAAAGGCGCAAGTCATAACCGCTCCGAAAAAAAAGCGCAGGGTACTTTGGACGCAGAGCTCACCAAAAAAGCGATTTGAATCGGCATGGGATGTGCCGCCCATGCAGTGCACCAGTCAGACAGCTGCACCGCACATGAGGCCTGGGTTTGGGGCTCCGGACATGAGACCCCTTAACCACTTAACGACAAGGAGTTTCTGCAAGTGTTGTACATAGAGAGCAGGTGTATGTAGACAGCTGTACACATGGATAAATACGAGTCTAAGAAGGTGAACGTATCATAGGCTATTTCATTGTTTCTTTTTTCCTGCACCACACATTTCTTCCTCTAGTCTGTAATGAGGAAGAAAAGGGGGGGGGGGAAATAAATGTAAAAGGGACAGTTTTTCGAACTAATAACACTAATCTTTCTAAATTTAATCAAGTTTGTGCCAAGACTGTCTTTCTTTGATAGAATTTGAATCGGCAAGCAGCAGTCTGGTGAAGTAGGGTCCCATCTCAGTTGCTAAGAACCTATCAATGGTTCCAGGTATTACAGGCGACAGTAAGCGATGCAGAGATTGTGCGGTGACCACAGTCCCGAGGTCTGGGTTATTGTCATAAGGTTTGTTTGGAGGTCAATCAAAACCAGGGTCTTACTCCCATTGGCTGTCACTCTCATTCTTGGGTGATGGGGTGGGTGCGATCACTGTAACATGAACTTCACAGGGGAGACTCTCTCCTGGACCCTGACACGGTAATTGGTTTTATTTTTTTTCCAACCAGGTGACTGGGTTGTTTGTAAAGAAGCTTGAGGCATGAGACCACGCCAGCCACTGCAAGAGGCGGCTCAACCACATCAAAGAAATGAGGAGTATATTTGTTTATTTTGTATTTGTTTGTTTAGTAAATTTTAGCAAGGGTAACGATGAAAAGCATCCCAAGTTATTATTTAAAGTGTATTCTCTGACTAATAAAGAAAACTAACAGGACCAATTGCGGGTCTGTTTTGAGTCTCCACCGAACTTTAGTCCCCAGCGATGACAGCGGTACATGCTATTTATGATATTATTGGTATGAGGATTATTGACAAACTAGTGAAGACTCCAAACAGACACTTGTCAATAGAATTTAAAAATATGTTTTTAGAGGGTAGAATTGGTTATCGTTCTTATGGCTCTGCCTTTTGTCAGTTGGGTATCTACAGTTTATAAGGTAATTCAAGAGGTTCATGCGTGGTGGTGAAGCTGTCTCTGTCCTATGTCATGGCCGATCGCAAGGATCTGAGGGCACGAGAGAAATTAGGAATGGCAGGGACAGCTAGAAGGGAATTGTTCACCAACCCCGACCAGGTCTGGGCACGGTTCCCTGCATGTACAAGGTGGGGGGGCTTAAGCTTATGATACGATTGAACAATACATATCCATTGAGGATGGAATGTTTCATGTAACTGTTGAAGCTACAAGGAAATTCTTACGGTCCAAGGAGGGTTTCTGGGAATTTACAAGTAAATATTGTTATACCTGGATCGGAATACTGGGAATTGGAGTTCAGGCCCATATGGATAAGGTTTGGATCCCTACAAGGCAAAGCCAGAGCTGTAGCTGAGTGAAGGCTGGGAGTCCTTTGAAGGGTCTGGGAATCTGATGGGATTTAACTTTTATTTTACAGTGGATCGTGGTTGATAGAAAATGGGAATATATATACTCATGTAGTTTTTATTTATATTCTTTCTATGTCGTGGTGAGCGCTCCTGTTGCCTGATTGGATGCGTGACCAGAGCCCGAGCAGATGACCACATCCTCCTCGATAAGATGAGACGCCCCGAAGCCCAACCCACATACCAGATAAGACGCCCTGAAGTCCAACCCACGTACCAGATGCAGAGGATCCCAGACCGATCAGCAATTACTACAGCTCACCCTGTCGTGTCCTCCTTATAAGTCATCCCTCCTGAAGAACAGAGTCTACATGTCAAGCCGTGTTTTCCTTTTTATGGACTCATATGGACTGTAAGGACTGATTCGTTTTCAGGTGTAGAGAAGCTCATCGCGGGACACTTGGGAGAATATGACAAAAAAGGAGGGACTGTTGTGGAAATTTCTATAAATGTATGTTGTCAGATGTCCCCCAGTGTCGGTTTGCTATAATTCGCTCAGGTGAGCGTATTCACACATACAGACATTGGTGGAAGGCCATTGGCGCAAACACCTTTTCATGGACAAAGATTTGCGAGCTTCTTTTAGGGATGTTCATTTATGCCTCAGGAAGGGACTGGCCACTTCTTGTCGACTGCATTAAATGACTCCGAGTGGACAGATCTGCGTACATGGAAACTGTAGCAAAACTACACAAACATTATGGTTATCTGATCCATGATTTAGTATGGTTTGCAATGATGGCTGCAGTTTGGTTTGCACACGACTTTGTGCCGAGCCATGCTTTCTGATTCCTTTGTGTCACGGAGCATTGCCTGGCACCCACCCGTTTACACACCTCACTAGTAGCATGATTTGAATCGCATGTCTGTGATTGGTTCTTTTGAAAGTACACAAACATGTCTGATTGGCTGTTTTGTGAAGCCACCACCTTCTTTTGTTACTCTTGTTGACACTATAAATAAATGAGGCTGGCTGCTGCTAAGCAGTCATGATTGGGAGCTATGGATGATAACAAGCTGTTGTGATGGTCTCTTTGAATGCATGGTGAGTGAAACTTTTAGTTTAAGATGGATTATTTCATTAAGATGGAGTATGTGCTGCATAGCACATGGCAAAGTGGCGGTATGCTCTGCATAAAGCCAATTTGTCCACGTCACCAGTTACCACCCATCTTAGGCTTTTGATATCGGCCCAAGGTATGGATCTGGTTATAGTTCCTAGGCCTCCGCAGAAGACCATCAAAAGCTCTTTCTTAGAACATGTTCAACGTGACCAACCACCTTAGACAATGGCAAAAACACTGAGGTACTCTCTGTAATGGTCACCACCGCTTACGACCTTCCATCCAACCACGACAAGCTTATCTGACACACTGCGACAATCTTGCATCCACGATCCATATCAATTCCCATAAACAAGACGAGACTCAAGCTTTGCACTTGCTTCAAAGATATGACAATTTTTTGGTTATTTCTTAGCTTCTTATACAGTCTCAAGCATAATGCAGTTAATCACAGGACAATGCAATCTCCACCCCCCTAATAAGTTATCTAGACAGCTTTATCACACAATGGCAGAGTCTTGTGAGAGTGGGTGCGATCAACACCTTCAACGGAATGTCTTTACAGTGAATAGCCAACACCTTAAGATATTTCAATAGCCTATTATACAAAAGGTATGACTCACTGTCTGGCTGACCTGGTCATGTCATCATGAACTCCTTGTGATATCTCAGTCCTGAAATATGAAGTATTAATAATGTCCCATCTGTTAGTAAAGGAATTATAATTCACTATTAGCCACCCTACACCCAAAAGGGCACAGGGTGGATTTCGACCCAAGAGTTACTGTTGCTGCTGGCACAAGAGTATCTCTCATCCTTCCAACGTCTCTGGGTGTCACGGGCCATTCTGTTACATCTCTCCCCTTTCGGTGGGAGACGGACATAGGTGGGAACCCCAAACGGGTTGACTCCGAAGTCCGTCAGTAGTTCCAGTCCTCCAATGCTGGTATCCATACTGTACCCCAAATAAATGGCTCCAAACTGAGCATTACTCACTCCACCAACCTCTGCCTCTCTCAGAGAAAACGCCTGCCGCTGGGGGGAAGGCAGGGTGGCTGGGCTCAGTCCATCATGCTGTTGGGGGTCTGGGCCAACTGCCCCCCCTTCCTGGGGTATACCAGTGGAGACTGAAGTCCCATCCACTGGTGCTTGGTTAAAACCCCCCGGGTGCTTGCAAAGCAAAGCCGACATTCTCCTGTTCAAGTCCTGTACCATTTTCTGGGGTTGTGCCAGTGGAGACTGAAGTCCCATCCGCTACCCCAGGAACCCCCTCTTCTGTTAGTGAGGAGCAGAGGCCTATGACACTCTGTTGCCAGCTCTTCCGCTGGGTTGCTGTGAGTGGAGACCACAGTCCCATCCACTACCACAGGGTCCCCCTCTTCTGTTAGTGAGGAGCAGAGGCCTGGGGCACTCTGCTCTGTTACTGTGAGTGGAGACCACAGTCCCATCCACTACCACAGGGTCCTCCTCTTCTGTTAGTGAGAAGCAGAGGCCTGGGGCACTCTGCTCTGTTGCCAGTGATCCAGCTGGGGGTAAAACCGCCCCGGCTCTCTGGAACTCCACACCATCTGCTTCGGCGTTAGGGATGGCAATCTCCATTTTCTCAAGTCGTCTTCCAGGACAGCCTCTGAGACCTTGGGCTCCTCCCTCCGGGACAGGAAACACACACCCCCATACTTTAAAGTCCTGCCTTCAGGCCTCCTTCAGTTATTTTGTGTTTCCCACCGGAAGGGAAGGAGCAAGCAAGGAACAGAGGCTGCCTGGATGACACCTAGATGGTTCTTCCCTGGTCTGGGCACCCCCCTGTCTTATTGGGAAGGGAGGGCTGCGGCTCCCGGGATGCTGCCATTCAAGCTCATAGGAGCCGGACCTTCGCTGATGGCAGTCCTAGCTCCCCTCCGCACGGTACCTTTAGCCTGGGGACTTCTCCGGGGCGAGAGACGCCATTCGGGTCCTTTACTTGGCGGGGAGCCATTGCGGAGCGTGGCGGCGGTGAGAGACGCTGGCTGGCCACGAGCGGACGCACTTCCGCATTGAGGGGCGGTACTGCGTTCCAGAAGCAGGAAGTGACACGCGCTTCCTGCGGAACGACGTCATCGGAGGGTGCCGAGGAGACCCAGTTCCTGTCTCCAAGTTTAAAAGGCGCGGCGCGGGGAGGACAGACGCCGGAGCAAAAGGTTCAGACGCTCGGCGAGGCCGTGAGCAGAACCAACAGCATGGAAGAGGCGACACAGGCTTCAGACACCAGTGCCACAGGCTCCGGGGCCTCCCAGGTAAGGGGCGAGGGCAGGCCTTTTCTTACCAGGGGGGGCCAGATACCTTTTCTTTTTGGGGTACAATATGTCCCTCCCGGGGTGGAGAACTTCTGGAGAGGGTTGGGGCACTTCCTCTACTAAACCAGCACAGTGGTGTGTGTGGGTGAGGTCAGTGGGTATTATTATTAAATGTCTGTTTTTTTGGTCCTTTTTTTTGCCTGTTAGGTTAAAACCCAAGAGGAAGTGTGCCGTGTGTGGGACAAAGCTAGGTTTAAGTTGGAAAAAAACATTATGTCCTGAATGTGTCGGCAATCTTGTAAAAGATGACCCTATGTCAGAATGCCAAAAACTTTTTTCTACGGTTAAGACCGAACTGTCTTCCACCTTCCAATCCTTTAGAGGAATGATGGATAGGCTCCAGGGACCCTTTCCCCTTACCAGGGCAGATAGTGCTCCCTTGCTGTCAGAAGCCGTAGAGAGGGAGGCAGGGCAGTACGGGAAAGGGAAGATCGTAGCTTTCCCGGCTCAGGGTCCCCTTCTCAGTTAGGCTCAGAATCAGGCTCTGACATGGAAGAATCCTCCAGGGGGACTAGGTATAAGTTGTCCCTGGAAGACGTGGGAAATGTGCTAAAAGCCATCTATGACACTAGGGCTGCGCATCTTCACCGGTCTCACGATTCGATGCGATTACGATTATCAAGTCCACGATTCGATTCGATTCGATTCGATTCCGCGATGCATCACGATGCATCACGATTGCAGCGCAAGTGCGCATGATTTTCATATAGTACTCCATTTTTTTTTCTATCTGTTCTTAAAAAAACAAAAACAAAGAAAAAACACACAATAACACATCCTGCATGTAGCAAAGTCTAAACACAGCAGACATGCTACAGGAGATGGTCAGAGACTGCAGACATGCTACAGGAGGTGGTCAGAGACTGCAGACATGCTACAGGAGGTGGTCAGAGACTGCAGACATGCTACAGGAGGTGGTCAGAGACTGCAGACATGCTACAAGAGATGGTCAGAGACTGCAGACATGCTACAAGAGATGGTCAGAGACTGCAGACATGCTACAAGAGATGATCAGAGACTGCAGCCATGCTACAGGAGATGGTCAAAGACTGCAGACATGCTACAAGAGATGGTCAAAGACTGCAGACATGCTACAGGAGATGGTCAGAGACTGCAGACATGCTACAGGAGGTGGCAGAGACTGCAGACATGCTACAGGAGGTGGCAGAGACTGCAGACATGCTACAGGAGGTGGTCAGAGACTGAGGACATGGTATAGGAGATAATCAGAGACATGGTACAGGAGATGATCAGAGACTGCAGACAATAATATATTCATCTATTTACATCATCAGTAATTATTATCCATTGATTTATTTAAATAATTATTTGGATGTTCTTTAGTTATGCACTCATGTAATGGTCTCGCTATATTCACGAATATGCCGGCAAATATATTTAAGAAGAAAATATATATTTCTACACCGAGATAACAATTAACCTTGGTGGGGTATTTAGAATATATATACTCTCACTAATATAATCACATTTTTAATCAATCTCACTAATTTAATCAAATCTCCATGTGTGTGGCTGCTTTGTTTTAGTAGGTACCGTATGCCCGACATACTATTATAATAATAATAATAATAATTATATAATTATAATATTGTAGATGAGAAGGCATCTGCCTGTTTGTGTTTACCATCCCCCCGATCCCTTCTGTTCCAGCCACTGTTGTTGGAAAATCTGACAGAACACCAGTGTTCTCACGTCTCTCCTGAGGGAATTCTCAAGCCCGCCCACCGACTGTAGCTATCAGAGATTCAGAAGAGAGGCAGGTGGGCTGACGTCAGGAGAGACGAGACGTCAGAGGTGGGCGGGGCTGCGGTGAGGAGAGAAGGCGGGCCGTGCTGACACGCAGGAGAGACGTGACGAGCTGTGAGAGGCAGGCGGGGCTGAAGTGAGGAGAGAGGCGGGCCGGGCTGACACATTAGGAGAGATGTGAGAGGCGGGCGGGGCTGAATTGAGGAGCGAAGGCGGGCCGTGTTGACACGCAGGAGAGACGTGACGAGCTGTGAGAGGCAGGCGGGGCTGAAGTGAGGAGACAGGCGGGCCAGGCTGACACATCTGGAGAGACGTGACGAGCTGTGAGGGGTGGGCGGGGCTGAAGTGAGGAGAGAGGCGGGCCGGGCTGACACATTAGGAGAGATGTGAGAGGCGGGCGGGGCTGAATTGAGGAGCGAAGGCGGGCCGTGTTGACACGCAGGAGAGACGTGACAAGCTGTGAGAGGCAGGCAGGGCTGAAGTGAGGAGACAGGCGGGCCAGGCTGACACATCTGGAGAGACGTGACGAGCTGTGAGAGGCGGGCGGGGCTGAAGTGAGGAGAGAGGCGGGCCGGGCTGACGTCAGGAGAGACGCGACGGACATGAGCATCATGTACACAAAAAAATGAGGTAACGCACGGAGCGCTTTCCCGGGAGGGGCAGGGTAATCGATTTTTACGGTCGCATGCATCGAAATCGCATCGGGGACACCCGAATCGCGATGCATCGATGTTACGATTAATTTCAGCACCCCTAATAGACACTCCCCCTTGCGTGGGATTGGACGGATCCCTCCAATCCGGAGAAGGGGAGTTTTAATACACGGAGCGCAGCCATTTACAAGTTTTTAGAATGAAAGCTTGTAATGCGCTACGCGATTGTGCAGGGGGATACGGCGGTATGCGGCAGAGGCGGCATCAGCATATCTAAAAGGTATGAGGGACGCATCGCTGCAATATGGGGGACATACATGGCTGCATATGGGGGACATACATGGCTGCATATGGGGGACATACATGACTGCATATGGGGGACATACATGACTGCATATGTGGGGGACATACATGGCTGCATATGGGGGACATACATGACTGCATATGTGGGGGGACATACATGACTGCATATGTGGGGGGACATACATGACTGCATATGTGGGGGGACATACATGACTGCATATGTGGGGGGACATACATGACTGCATATGTGGGGGGACATACATGACTGCATCACTCTTTTCCATTGAAGCTCGCTTCATAACTAGCTTCTGGGCATGCGCGGGTTGAAAAACGTTGTTTTAAACGACGTTTTTGCTACACACAGTGACTTTTTGTGAAACAAAAAATGACGTTTTGAAAAACGACACAAAAAATTCAAGCATGTTGGAATTTTTTTTTGGTCGTTTTTTTGAAGACAAAAAACGACGTTTTGCCCACACACGATCAATTTAAATGACGTTTTAAAAAACGTTGTTTTTTTTCATCGCAAAAAACGACCGTGTGTACACGGCATAAGTATCTGGGAACACACAAATGTGGTGGTTGTCCCCGCTGGCAATTTTTGTGGCCCGGAAAGACACACATTTTACCAAATGTCGATACGCATCAAGAAAAATAACTTCACCAATTGCCAATCAATGGGTGTTGTGTATTTGATGACCTGTATATGTGGTAGCTATTATGGGCCAGATTCAGGAACACTTGCGCTGGAGTATTTGGATATGCGCCGCGTAACTGTGATGATGCGCCGTCGTTTCTATGTGCCCGTACCCACCAAACTAGATGCGCCCAATAACGGGTCATTTGCGACCGGCGGAACGTTCCGACGCCAGAGTATCGTCAGCGCTTAATTTCGCTGTGCGCATCAGTCGCGCCTATTGATTTCCCCTGCAAATATGCAAATGAGGGATTTTTCACAATTCACGAATGGATTAGCACCATACGCCGGCTACATGCGCCGCGCGTATCTCGTCCGTCCGGCGCAAAGTTATTTCTACAAAAGGCTGCTTTATCTTTACTCCAGATGGCCACAGGTCAGCAGGAGAGCAGCTACAGCAGCGTTACCGACGATAGGAGCTAGCTGAACAACCACACTTGCAAGGACAACACCTCTGTGTGCCAACATGCCAGGGGCACTCGTGGTCCTAGCACTAGTACTGGGTCCCCCGGAACGAAGGAGGCGGGCACGTGAGAGGATATACCGCACACGTATGAGCCTCTTTGGCATGGGTGATGAGGAGGTGTATCGCCTATTCAGATTCAGCCCTGATGTAATACTTGAACTAACCACAACCCTGCAGGGTGACATCACCAGCAAGACACACCGCTCACAAGCAGTGCAGCCACTGGTGAAGGTCCTGGCAACACTCCATTTCCTTGCCAGTGGATCATTCCAGCGTACAAGTGGAGTGGTGGCTGGGATGTCACAGTCCTCCATAAGCAGATGTGTGCACCAGGTTGTCCCTGCAATCCTCAGACGCATGTCCAACCAGTTCATCAGACCCACCACTGAGGAGCTGCGACTGAAGGCAATGACAGATTTCTACAGCATTGCCAGATTCCCACGCACCATCGGGGCCATTGATTGCACACATGTGGCCCTACAGCCCCCCAGTGCCACAGAGCACATATACCGCAATCGGAAGCATTGGCATTCCATCAACGTACAGGTGATAGCCGATGCCCAACGCCTCATATGGCACGTCCGTGCCAAACACCCCGGGTCCAGCCATGACAGCTTCATATACCGTCAGAGTCCTATCCCAGCAGAATTCGAGCAGAACATGTATGGGGACAGCTGGCTGGTTGGTGAGTGACATGGGTGGCAGGCATGACTATCCCCTCCCGTGATGCACAACAGAAGTCGCACATGCATGACTAACATCCTCCTGTCTTTTCCCTTCCAGGTGACTCTGCATATGCACTGGGACCCCATCTAATGACTCCTTTCCGGAACCCCCAAACCAGAGGAGAGAGAAAATACAATGAAGCACACATCAAAACCCGTGCAGTGGTGGAGCAAACATTTGGGCTCCTGAAGTCCCGTTTCCGCTGCCTGGATAAGTCCGGGGGGACCCTATTGTATTCCCCTACCTTTGTGTGTCAGATCATCGGTGCATGTTGCATTCTGCACAACTTTGCTATGAGAAAAGGCCTGCAGATTGACATACGTGATGACCTGACCCCCGACCCACACAGTCCCCACCTGCCAGAGGACACCCAGTCTGCTGATGGAAGAGCAGTCAGGAGGGTCCTCGCCGTAGGCATCTTTGGACACTAAACCAAAACATTAATCACACAGACAATGCACGCGTGTACACCACTGATGTCCCTAGATCACACACACCACATGCACATCGCATTGGATTAGCCCAAGTCCAGCATGTAGGAGTTGGGAGCAGTAACGCCAGCGTCAAGGCCCCAATGATGTCACTGTCCATTCATACACCTTTCACACGTCATTCATACAGCCGTGGGGTTAACTTCACCACCACGGCCGAGGGTGACACCCCTTACTGTCAGGAGTGCCACCCCCTCACATTCACACACCATTCACACTGTCCCCTGCACTCCTGACCGTGTGCAGTAAAAATTAACAAAAAAATCTCATAACCTGAGAACAAAAATAAACAAAAACTCATATCCTGAGTATAAATAAAAATATTCAAAAATAAACAAAAACTCATATCCTGAGTATAAATAAAAATATATAACAACCAAAAAATCAAAAAACCCTCATCTGGGATGACGGGGGCTCCTCCTTGGGGGCACTCTCTGGCTCCTCAGCTGCCTGGAGGGAGTGGGTGGTGGTGGGGGTGGGGGGGCATCAGGAGGAGGCTGATCCCGGGTGGGCCACTCCTGGGAGCTGTTGGCTGCATGCCCTCCAATGCCACAGCAATACGGCTCAGATACAGGTTTGTCTGGGCCTGCATCCTTAGCTGGCGGGTGATCTGATGCCGCTGGTCACGTTGCCGCTGCCTCCCCTCTTCCCGGATGGCAGCTGTGTTGTCTCGAACAGCTGCTGTCAGGTGCCGGATATCAGCCTGCACCTCCCCCAGGCTGGTCACAACGCCCTGCACACAACTGGGCAGCTGTGACATGGAGCCCAGGCTGTCTGCGACCCTGTCTAAGTGGCCAGCCATCTCCCCCATTTGCTGGGTCTGTTTGGCGTGGTCCAACACTACCTGGTCCTGGACCAGATTAGACACCCCCCTGGTCTTCCGGGTCGCCTTCCTGGGGGCAGAATAAGGTTGTCCCCGTGGGGATGGAGTCGCCCTTGAGGGGCTACCTAGGATGGGGGAAGGAATCACAGAGGGCCCTGCAGAGGAGGAGGACTCCTCCAACATTAAAATAAACTCCTGTTCAGGGACAGGCTCCTCCTCAACCACCTCTGCTGAAGTGGTGTGGGCACTCTCCTCCTCCACCTCGGTGTCTCCAGCACCCAGGGCCTCGTCATCAGCATCCCGTTGGGAGGTTGGGGTGGACTGGCCGGTAAGCGATGATGGCCCAGCTCCGTCATCTGTGGATGACACAAAGCAGACACATGTTGGTGGTCCCACACACTTGGCACATGTACCCCCCCCCACATGCAACACACCAAAAAGGGGGTAAAAATCACTTACCTGTCCTGGAGCCTTCTTCTACGGAGTCATAGCCAGGGACCCCCTCCAACTGCTCCCTGTCCAGGCAGCGGGCGACCACCTCCTCCTCCGCGGTCAGGGTGACAGGACATGGGGGACCACCACCTGTGCCCCTCTCATGGCTCCTAATGGTGGACACCTTGCCACGGACCTTGCGCCGCAGGTAGTTTATTTTTTTTTGAATATCGCCTGCAGTCCGGGTGGAGTACCCCAGCACATTGACCCTGGCAGCTATGGTGTCCAGGATGCCCTGCTTCCTCTCCCGGCTGGTCTTCCTGCTTTTTTTCCCGTGGAGGAAATCATTAAACGTCTCCATAGCTGAGTTTATCACAGAGACCTCCTGGGCATTAAAGTTGAGGTTCCTCCTCTCTTTGGGGGTAGCGGGAGCAGCCATTACAGTGCAAAAGTATCTTCCCTGGGGTGGGGGGAAACGGATATACTTTTGCGCCGGAATGGCGTTTCCGCCAGCGCTTTTAAGCGCCCAGCGGAACGCATTGCGCTGACGTTTCCCGGGAAGTGGTGCCGACGGAAGTTGTGAGCATGCGCACAAGGGGGCGAGTGGAGCCGCACTCACTGCGCATGCTCCGTGGATGATGCGCTGAACGTAAGCCTCTGCGCTGGGCTCCGCCCATCATTTACATATGATCACACCCACTTCCACTTGCGTCGGGTTACGCCAGCGCATTATCGTTACTCTGGCGCAAGTTTACGCGCAACTGCTATGTGAATTACAGGACTTGCGCTGAAAGGGTCTTCAGAGTAACGTAAATGAGAAGCGTTACTCCAGAGGAAAGATACTCTCATCTACCTGAATCTGGCCCTATGTCGTTAAGACTAAACTTTTCTTTTGGAAATGCATATATGACCATGTATCAGCCATTAAGGGGGGTGATATTATGTCCCCTATTGGAAAACATGGAATACATAATAAAGATCCTCATAGCATGAGACTTTTTGCTCTTGAACAAATTCATATGGACAAAAAGGTGATTGGGTTCGCCTAATCCTGCAGGGAGAGGCGAGGGATTTATTGTCTGGTGGCAACACAGCCACAAGGCTTAAATGATGCAATAAGCTATAAACCATTATAAACCATTTCTGTAGAGATTTAGTGATTTAATCCCTGTTTCCTTTATCTACAGTATCTCACAAAAGTGAGTACACCCCTCACATTTTTGTAAAAATGTTATTATAATTTTATGTGACAACACTGAAGAAATTACACTTTGCTACAATGTAAAGTAGTGAGTGTACAGCTTGTATAACCACTTTAATACCCAGCCATAGACAATTGACGGCCTGAGGTGGGATCTACCATCCTAAGTGGCCTTCAATTGACGGCCTGGGCTTTGTGGGTGGATATCTGAATGATGCCTGCAGCCAGAGGCATCATCCAGATATCCTCTTCTTCAGCCGGCGATTCGGCACGACGTAAGAATGATCATAGCGGCGGTTCCGCCGCTTAATCGTTCTTACAGGCCGCGGGAGGGGACATCCTGCTTCTCCGGGCTCTCCCGTGCCTTCGGGGGCCCGGAGAACGAATCTTCGGCGTCGGCAGGAAGCATAGAGATGACTGGTGACCAGATGGTCACCAGTCATCTCTATGACCGTCGGAGGACCCGGGCGCGATGTGATGACGTCACGCCCGTGTCCCCGTAAGTAAACAAAGCCACCATTTATGAGATCGGTGAATTTTTTTCCCGCTGACATATGTAAACGCCGTTTAAACCACATAAGTGAGGTATCGCCGCGTGCGTTAGAGTGCCAGCAACAAATCTAGCACTAGATCTCCTCTGTAGATCTCAACTGGTAAGCTGTAAAAAATAAAGCGTTGCCTATGGAGATTTTTAAGTACCGAACTTTGGCGCCATTCAATGAGTGTGCGCATAATTAAAGCGTGACATGTTGGGTATCTATTTACTCGGTGTAACATAATCTTTCACATAATACAAAAAAATTGGGCTAACTTTACTGTTTTGTTATTTTTTTAATTCATGAAACAATTTTTTTTACAAAAAAAAGGCGTTTGAATAATAATTGCGTAAATACTGTGCGAGATAAAACGTTGCAATGACCGCCATTTTATTCCCTATGGTGTCTGCTAAAAAAACATATATAGGGCCAGATTCAGGTAGATGGGAGCATCTTTGCTCTGGAGTAACGCTTCTCATTTACGTTACTCTGACGACCCTTTCAGCGCAAGTACTGTTATTCACATAGCAGTTGCGCGTAAACTTGCGCCAGAGTAACGATAATGCGCTGGCGTAACCCGACGCAAGTGGAAGTGGGTGTGATCATATGTAAATGATGGGCGGAGCCCAGCGCAAAGGCTTACGTTCAGCGCATCATCCACGGAGCATGCGCAGTGAGTGCGGCTCCACTCGCCCCCTTGTGCGCCTGCTCACAACTTCCGCCGGCACCACTTCCCGGGAAACGTCAGCGCAATGCCTTCCGTTGGGCGCTTAAAAGCGCAGGCAGAAACGCCATTCCGGAGCAAAAGTATATCCGTTTCCCCCCACCCCAGGGAAGATACTTTTGTGCTGTGATGGCTGCTCCCGCTACCCCCAGAGAGAGGAGGAACCTCAACTTTAATTCACAGGAGGTGTCTGTGATCATATCCGCGATGGAGACTTTTAATCATTTTCTCCATAGGAAAAAAAAGCCGTAAGACCAGCCGGGAGAGGAAGCAGGGCATCCTGGACACCATTGCTGGCCGGGTCAATATTTTGGGGTACTCCACCCGGACTGCTTCTGACATTCAGAAAAAAATAAATGATCTGCGGCACAAGGTCAGGGGCAAGGTGGCCACCATCAGGAGGCATGAGAGGGGCACAGGTGGTGGTCCCCCATGTCCGGTCACCCTGACCGCGGAGGAGGAGGTGGTCTCTCGCTGCCTGGAGAGGGAGCAGGTGGAGGGGGTCCCTGGCTATGACTCCATGGAGGAAGGCTCCAGGACAGGTAAGTGTTTTTTATCCCCTATTTGATGTGTTGCATTTGGGGGGGGGGGGTACATGTGCCAAGTGTGTGGGACCACCAACATGTGTCTGCTTTGTGTCATCCACAGATGACGCAGCTGGGCCATCATCTGTCAGCGTCCAGTCCACCCCATCCCCCCAACGCCATCGTGTGGCCGAGCCCCTGGGTGGTGAAGACACCGAGGTGGAGGAGGAGAGTGCCCACACCACACCTGCCGAGGTGGTTGTGGAGGATCCTGCTGTGGCAGAGCAGGACTTTTCTTTAGTTTTGGAGGTCTCCTCCCCTTCTCCTGGGCCGTCTGTCATCCCCTCCCCCATCCTTGGAAGCCCCTCAAGGGCGACTCCATCCCCCCGGGGACAACCATCTTCTGGCCCCAGGAAGGCGACCCAGAAGACCAGGGGGGTGTCGGATGTTGTCCAGGGCCAGTTGGCGAGGGATCACGCCAGACAGACCCAACAAATGGGGGAACTAGTTGGGCACTTAGAGAAAGTGGCTGACAGCCTGGGCTCCGTTGCCCAGATAAGCAATGCAGTGCAGGATGTCAGCTGCAACTGCGCTGCAGTGGTGACCAGTTTGGGGGAGGTGCAGGGGGATCTTGGGCACCTCACTGCAGCCGTCCAGGCCAACACTGCTGCCATCCGGGACCAGGGGAGGCTGAGTCGGCAGGCCCAACACTACCAAGTGACCCGGCAGCTCAGGATGCAGGCCCAGCAGCTGAGGATGCAGGGCCAGACAAACAATTTGCTCGGCCGGATAGCCATGGCCTTGGAGGGCATGCAGGCCACACCTGCCAGGAGTGGCCCACCCGGGGATCAGCCACCCCCAGATGCCCCCCCACCCACTCCATCCAGGCAGCTGAGGACCCAGAGAGGTTCGGCAAGAAGTAGCCCCCGGCATCCCCGATGATTTTTTTTATTTTTTGTTCTGATTTATACTCAGGTAATGAGATTTTTATTTTTTGTTCTGATTTATACTCAGGTTATGAGATTTTTATTTTTGGTTCTGATTTATACTCGGGTTATGAGATTTTTATTTTTTGATACTGCACACGTTGCAGTGTGAATGGTGTGTGAATGTGAGGGGGTGGCACTCCTGACAGTAAGGGGTGTCACCCTCGGCCGTGGTGGTGAAGTTAACCCCACGGCTGTATGAATGACGTGTGAAAGGTGTATGAATGGACAGTGACATCATTGGGGCCTTGACGCTGGCGTTGCTGCTCCCAAGTCCTACATGCTGGACTTGGGCTAATCCAATGCGATGTGGATGTGGTGTGTGTGATCTAGGGACATCAGTGGTGTACACGCGTGCATTGTCTGTGTGATAAATGTTTTGGTTTATTGTCCAAAGATGCCTACGGCGAGGACCCTCCTGACTGCTCTTCCATCAGCAGACTGGGTCTCCTCTGGCAGGTGGGGACTGTGTGGGTCGGGGGTCAGGTCATCACGTATGTCAATCTGCAGGCCTTTTCTCATAGCAAAGTTGTGCAGAATGCAACATGCACCGATGATCTGACACACAAAGGTAGGGGAATACAATAGGGTCCCCCCAGACTTATCCAGGCAGCGGAAACGGGACTTCAGGAGCCCAAATGTTTGCTCCACCACTGCACGGGTTTTGATGTGTGCTTCATTGTATTTTCTCTCTCCTCTGGTTTGGGGGTTCCGGAAAGGAGTCATGAGATGGGGTCCCAGTGCATATGCAGAGTCACCTGTAAGGTAAAAGACAGGAGGATGTTAGTCATGCATGTGCCACTTTTGATGTGCATCACGGGAGGGGATAGTCATGCCTGCCACCCATGTCACTCACCAACCAGCCAGCTGTCCCCATACATGTTCTGTTTGAATTCTGCTGGGATGGGACTCCGATTGTATATGAAGCTGTCATGGCTGGACCCGGGGTGTTTGGCACGGACGTGCCATATGAGGCGTTGGGCATCGGCTATCACCTGTACGTTGATGGAATGCCAATGCTTCCGATTGCGGTATATGTGCTCTGTGGCACTGGGGGGCTGGAGTGCCACATGTGTGCAATCAATGGCCCCCACAGTGCGTGGGAATCTGGCAATGTTGTAGAAATCTGTCATAGCCTTCATCCGCAGGTCCTCAGTGGTTGGTCTGATGAACTGGTTGGACATGCGTCTGAGGATTGCAGGGACAACCTGGTGCACACATCTGCTCACGGAGGATTGTGACATCCCAGCCACCACTCCACTTGTACGCTGGAATGATCCACTTGCAAGGAAATTAAGTGTTGCCAGGACCTTCACCAGTGGCTGCACTGCTTGTGATAGGTGTGTCTTGCTGGTGATGTCATCCTGCAGGGTTGTGGTTAGTTCAAGTATTGCAACAGGGCTGAATCTGAAGAGGCGATACACCTCCTCATCCCCCATGCCAAAGAGGCTCATACGTGTGCGGTATATCCTCTCACGTGCCCGCCTCCTTCGTTTCGGGGGACCCATCAGTAGTTCTAGGACCACGATTGCCCCTGGCATGTTGGCACACAGAGGTGTTGTCCTTGCAAGTGTGGGTGCTCAGCTTGCTAGTTTCGTCGGTAACGCTGCTGTAGCTGCTCTCCTGCTGACCTGTGACCGTCTGGAGTAAAGATAAAACAGCCTTTTGTAGAAATAACTTTGCGCCGGACGGACGAGATACGCGCGGCGCATGTAGCCAGCGTATGGTGCTAATCCGTTCGTGAATTGGGAAATCTCCCTCATTTGCATATTTGCAGGGGAAATCAATAGGCGCGACTGATGCGCCAAACGAAATTATGCGCTGACGGGACTCTGGCACCGGAAAGTTAAGCCAATCGGAAATGGCCCGTTTTCGGGCGCATCTAGTTTGGTGGGTACGGCCACATAGAAACGACGGCGCATCTTCACAGTTACGCGGCGCATATCGAAATACTCCAGCGCAAGTCTTGCTGAATCTGGCCCATAATGTTTGGGGTACTGTGTAATTTTCTAGCAAAAGAATGATGATTATTACATGTAGGAGAGAAGTGTCAGAATAGGCCCGGTATGGAGGTGGTATAAAAGCCGGGTATTGAAGTGGTTAACAGTGTCAATTTGCTATCCCCTCAAAATAACTAAACACACACCGCTGGCAACAAAAGTGAATATACCTCTAAGTGAAAATTACCAAATTAGGCCCAAAGTGTCAATATTTTGTGTGGCCACAATTATTTTCCAGCACTGCCTTAACCCTCTCGGGCATGGAGTTCACCAGAGCTCCCTCTAGGACCCAGCACACTCACCTGACACAGCCTTGGCTGGGAAACACTGATTGGCCAGCTCTCCTTTAAAACACCTGTGTCTTCACCCAATCAGTGCTCGTGATAGAGTTACTCTTGCTTGCCTTGTGTGATCCAGCCTGACCTGTTGATCTGTAAACTTTGTGTTTGACCCGGTTTGTTTGACCCTGCTTGTTGCTTCCGATTTGGTACCTTTCGAACTCTGATCTATCCGTGTATGACCTGGCTTGCCTAGACCACGCTTAGCCTGATTCCTGTAAGCAACATCCATTGCAGCGGTGCACTACTAGCACCAGCAACACCACCAACATCCACATATGCAGTGAACTACAAGTTCCAGCTTTCCTGCTCATCACAACACATACATCAGCAGTGAACTACAAGTGCCAGCTGTCCCGCTCGTCTCAACACCTGCATCCGTGGTGAACTACAAGTCCCAGCGCTGACCTGCTTCTCAAGACCTGCTCATGGTATGTGCTCTTGTTATTGAACTGTAGGCATATTAGCACACCTGAACTGTTGTCTGCTCCTAGCCTGATATGAAACCTGACATTATCACGAGCCATACATAAAAAGGGAAAACCCATCATGGATTCTGAGCAGGCTCCGATGTTTGCACACAAACTTTGCCGTTTATCACATCAAGTTCAGCAAATGGCCACAGAGCTCACCAAGGTGCAATCCCCTACTACAACTGCTACACAAACTTTATCTGAACCGAAAATTCCTTTGCCTGACCGTTTTTCTGGCGACCGTAAGGGATTCTGCAACTTTAAAAACAGCTGCAAATTATATTTCAAATTAAGGCCATCCTCTTCTGGCTCTGAAACTCAGAGAGTTCAGATCATTATCTCTCTGCTACAGGGTGACCCCCAGGCTTCGGCCTTTAACCTTGAACCAAACCATCCAGCCCTGATAACTGTAGATGCCTTCTTTGAAGCCCTTGGGTTGCTGTATGATGATCCAGATTGTGTGGCTACTGCAGAATCAACCCTGCGTAACTTAAAGCAAGGAACTACCACAGCTGAAAGGTACTGCTCAGAGTTTCGCAGGTGGGCCCCAGAATCTGGCTGGAATGATGCAGCTCTCCGCAGCCAGTTCAGAATAGCTTTTTCAGATGCAATTAAGGATGCTCTGGTCAACTTCTTCTATCCAGCCTCACTGGAGGAAGCTATGTGTCTAGCCATTAGAATTGATCGCCGTCAGCGAGAGAGGGGGCGAGAAAAAAAATATGGCTGTGGCAAACTGTATACCTCCCTTACCACCTGACCATCCCACCTCCAGTGCCTATGCAGTTAGGCTCCACCCGGCTATCTGCCCAGGAACACACACGCCGGCGTAATATGGGACTTTGCCTGTATTGTGGCCTCAGGGGTCACATGTTCCGTTCGTGCCCTACACGTCCGGGATACTCCAGGACCTAGGTGATTATGGGGAGGTCACCTTAGGTCTGCTTTCATCTCCCCAGGGGGACAATCGTATACTTCTACCCAGTGTTATTCACTTTGGGACAGGGACTTATGAACTGCTGGCCTTGGTAGATTCTGGAGCTGCTGACAATTTTATTGATAAGACTCTGATTACCTCCTTGTCCCTGGAAACTCATACGCTAGATTGCCCAGTCCGCCTAATTTCTGTGGATAACCAGCCTCTCTCACAAGACCTTGTGCTTCAGTCCACCAATCCCTTCCAGTTACAATTGGGGGCCCTACACTGGGGGAAGATTTCATGTCTTGTCATTGACTCTCCATCCGCTCCTTTGATTCTTGGCTTCAGAAGCACAATCCTGTAATTGACTGGCGAACAGGAAATATTCTGGCTTGGTCCAATCAGTGTAAAGAAGGTTGCATCCAGCACCCTGTTCGACTTGCTACTTGTCAACGGAACGGAACAGATTCCGCTTTGTTATAAGGACTTTCAGGATGTGTTTTCTAAAGGGAGTGCTGACACCTTACCTCCTCATCGCAGTTATGACTGTCCCATTGACCTCTTGCCTGACACTACACCTCCGCGAGGGAGAGTCTTTCCATTGTCCAAACCAGAGAACCTTGCTTTGCAAGAATACATCCAGGAAAACCTAGCTAAAAGTTTCATCCATCCCTCTACTTCTCCCACAGGCGCAGGTTGCTTCTTTGTCTCAAAGAAGGACGGGGGTCTAAGGCCTCGTACACACGAGGGGATATGTCCGCTGAAAACGGTCCGATGGACCGTTTCAGCAGACATCTCCGATCGTGTGTATGGGCTAGCGGACAGATTTGTCCACCCGACAGATTTCAAAGCATGCATCTATCGGGTGGAATCCGTCCGCCCGACATGTCTGCTGGTTAGTACACTTACCAGCAGACATGTCGTCCCGCACCGCCGCCGCCGAATGGATTCGGCGCATGTGCGGAAGTGTTTTACTTCCTGGTGCGTGACATAGCGGTGACGTGGCGGCGTCAACGTCACCGCCGTGTCACCGCGCCGTCCGCCGGCGGGGAATTTGATCCGATGGTGTGTACACGCCATCGGATCAAACTCCAGATCGGACATATCCGATGGAAATGGTCCGCGGACCGTTTTCATCGGATATGTCCGATCGTGTGTGCGAGGCCTTAGACTTTGTGTTGACTACAGAGGTCTAAATAAAATAACCGTTCCCAATCGGTACCCTCTCCCTCTCATCACAGAGTTGTTCTCCCAAATCCAGGGAGCAAAAATCTTCTCCAAACTAGACCTAAGGGGAGCCTATAATCTAGTGCGCATCTGTGAAGGAGATGAATGGAAGACGGCCTTTAACACCAAGGATGGCCACTACAAATGTCTTGTCATGCCTTTCGGTCTCAGGAATGCACCAGCTGTCTTTCAAAACTTTATGAATGACATTTTCCATGACCTGTTGGGTCGCTTTATGCTTGTATACTTGGATGATATTTTGATATATTCTCCCAATCTTGAAACACATCAGAGGCATGTCCGCTCAGTGTTGGCCCGATTAAAGGCTGATTCCCTTTTTGTTAAGCCTAAAAAAAGGTTAATTTCATGTCAAACAAGTACCTTTCCTGGGCTACCTAATCTCTGACACAGGCCTAACCATGGATCCAGCCAAGATTCAGGCCATTCTAGACTGGGCATCACCTTCAGACCTGAAAGCAGTTCAGCGCTTCCTGGGCTTTGCAAATTTCTATCGGAAATTCATTAAGAATTTTGCCACCATTGCACATCCCATCACCTCTCACCAGGAAGTCTCAATCTAAGTTTAAATGGACTACTGAAGCCCAGACAGCCTTCACTCAGTTGAAAAAAGCCTTTACCTCTGCACCAATTCTACGCCATCCTGTTCCTGAGCTGCCTTTTATTGTGGAGGTAGATGCATCCGAAGTAGGGGTGGGGGAGCTTCTGTCACAAAAGGACCCTGTAACTGCTGCCATCCACCCCTGCGCCTTCCTGTCCCGTAAATATTCCCCAGCAGAGCGCAACTATGATATAGGCAACAGAGAACTGTTAGCCATAAAGCTAGCTTTGGAGGAATAGAGACATTGGCTGGAGGGAGCTCGCTATCCATTCATAGTTCTGACTGACCACAAAAACCTTGAATACATCCGTTCTGCTAAAAGAATGAACTCACGTCCGGCCAGGTGGTCATTGTTCTTCTCCAGATTTGACTTTACAATTTCTTATTTACCAGGGCCAAAATATGTTAAGGCCGACGCCTTGTCTCACAGTTTTTTTATCAGAATCCCCACCTCCGCTTCCTCCACAGTCCATTATCTCTGAGGACAGGATTTTGGCTTTAACCCAGACTGACATCTCTGAGGCCTTGTTACCTGCACAGGCTGAAGCCCCCCATTCCACTCCCTCTGGTATGCTTTTTGTGCCCTTGGCTCTTCGTTTGCATGTTTTGCAGCAGGTACATGCATCAAAGCCTGCAGCGCATCCGTGGTTTGGACAAACTTATGAGATTATCTCTCGCAACCTCTGGTGGCCATCGATTAGGCAGGATGTGTTAGCCTTTGTCCAGGCTTGTGAGGTTTGTTCCAGAAGCAAGGGCAGTACCTCTAAACTCGGGTCTTCTACGTCCTCTACCAATACCTACTTGTCCCTGGACCCATTTATCTATGGACTTTATCACTGACTTGCCTCCATCCCAGGGATGTTCCACGATCTGGGTGGTGGTAGACAGGTTCAGTAAGATGGCCCACTTTGTTCCACTTCCGAAACTGCCGTCTACTAGAGAACTGGCATCTTTATTCATTAAACATGTTTTTTTAGGCTCCATGGGGCACCAATTAACATTGTCTCAGACCGTGGCTCTCAGTTTATAGCCCAGTTTTGGAAGGCCCTTTGTTCTCAGCTAGGGATTAAGTTATCATATTCTTCAGCCTATCATCCCGAGACAAATGGCCAAACAGAAAGAACTAATCAGACTCTAGAGAAGATGGTACGTTGTCTGATGGCCAATGATGAGGTGGAGTGGGTCAACAGAGTTTGCCTTTAATAATTGTGCCAGCTCTTCTACAGGGACCTCTCCCTTCTTCTGTGTTTACGTGTTGCATCCTCGTGTGTGCTCCTTTGATCTTCCACCCTCTGATGTTCCAGATGCCAACACCACGATTGAAAATTTCTCTAAAATCTGGTCTGACGTCAATCGTGCTATTTCTCGCTCGGTGCAGGCATTTAAGAAAACCGCTGATAAGAGGCGCTCAAAGGCTCCTGGATATAAAGTTGGTGACAAAGTGTGGCTATCATCCAGGAATCTGTCCCTGCATGTTCCATCCAAAAAACTTGGCCCAAAATTCATCGGGCCCTATGAGATTTCGGAGATTGTTAATCCTGTGTCCTAAAGATTAAAACTCCCCCCGTCCATGCGCATTTCTAATGTCTTCCATGTTTCTTTGTTGAAACCTGTTCATTCTAGTCTCCAAGTAAATGAACCAGAACCTGTAGATGTGTCGGATAGCCAGGAATATGAAGTGTCATATATTCTTGACTCCAGACGAGTACGCAATTCCTTACAATATCTCGTTCTTTGGAAAGGTTTTGGCCCAGAGGATCGATCCTGGATCCCAGCTCGCGATCTCCATGCTGATCGCCTTAAGAAGAAGTTCCATCTTCGTTATCCAAGTAAGCCTGGGGGTGCAGGAGCAACCCCTCGAGAAGGGGGGGGGGTACTGTCAGTACTGGATCCCTCTAGGACCCAGCGCACTCACCTGACACAGCCTTGGCTGGAAAAAACTGATTGGCCAGCTCTCCTTTAAAACATCTGTGTCTTCACCCAATCAGTGCTCGTGATAGAGTTACTCTGCTTGCCTTGTGTGATCCAGCCTGACCTGTTGATCTGTAAACTTTGTGTATGACCCGGCTCGTTTGACCCTGCTTGTTGCTTCCGATTTGGTACCTTTCGAACTCTGATCTATCCGTGTATGACCCGGCTTGCCTAGACCACGCTTAGCCCGATTCCTGTAAGCAACATCCATTGCAGCGGTGCACTACTAGCACCAGCAACACCACCAACATACACATCTGCGGTAGACTACAAGTTCCAGCTTTCCTGCTCATCACAACACATACATCAGCAGTGAACTACAAGTGCCAGCTGTCCCGCTCGTCTCAACACCTGCATTTGTGGTGAACTACAAGTCCCAGCGCTGACCTGCTTTTCAAGACCTGCTCATGGTATGTGCTCTTGTTATTGAACTGTAGGCATATTGGCACACCTGAACTGTTGTCTGCTCCTAGCCTGATATAAACCTGACAACAGGTTGCCACTGGTGTCCTCTTTCACTCCTCTATGATGACATCATGGAGCTGATGGGTGTTAGGAACCTTGTGCTCCTCCACCTTACATTTGAGGATGCCCAACAGATGCTCAATAGGGTTTAGGTCTGGAGACATGCTTGACCAGTCCATCACCTTTCCCCTCCGCTTCTTTAGCAAGGCAGTGGTTGTCTTGGAGGTGTGTTTGGGGCAGGGTCGATCCGCCCTATAGGCTCACTATGCAAGCCGATTAGGGCTCCGCAAAGCTTTGATGGGCCCCCCAAATTACTAGAGGCCCCGCCTGGTGAGAAATCATTTTCGCCCCCTCACCCCGCTTCTCAACTCGCTGGCTGCATGGGAGAAGAAGTCAGCACCCCCGCTTCTCAACTTTCTTTAATGTGACATGTCACTGTCGTCAGCGCCCCCCGCTTCTCATTTTTAATGTGCCATGTCATTTTGCTTAGGGCCCCAGGGAGGTCAGGATCGGCACTGGTTTGGGGTAATTATCATGTTGGAATACTGCCCTGCGGCCCAGTCTCCGAGAGGAGGGGATCATGCTTCAGTATGTCAAAGTACATGTTGGCATTCATACTCTGATATCGTTAGTTCCACAATCCCCGTACCTGTATCAACACCGGGTGGGAAAAAAATACCGGCTGTCCTGGAAGACTCCTAGAAACAGAGTTACCGGTAAGCCTAACTCCGGTTTTCTCAAGTCGTCTTCCAGGACAGCCTCTGAGATGATAAGCAAGAAACACTTACCCTTTTTTTTTTTTTTTAGGGTTGGGTCACTGCCTGGAGAACTGTCCTTCCAAAGGTTTGTTCTCTGTGAGAGAGCAGATCCAAGCGATAATGCTTCGCAAACGTAGAAAACGAAGACCATGTTGCCGCTTTACAAATGTCCTCCGGGGAGGCTCCGGCCTTCTCTGCCCAGGATGTTGCCACTGCGCGGGTTGAGTGTGCTTTTACCACAGGTGGTTGTTTACCTTCAGATTGGTATGCTTGGCAAATAGCCATTCTCAGCCATCTTGCAATAGATGATTTTGATGCCCTATGACCTTTACGGGCACCCGTAAAATTAACAAATAGTGAATCGGAGCACCTAAACTCTTTGGTGGCTCCTAAATAAATTAAAAGATTTCTCCTAACGTCTAAAGAAAAAGATTCCCCTTCATCACTTTCTGAAGGAGCTTGAAAGGTCGGAAGGACAATGTCCTGCGCCCTATGAAATAAAGAAGAAACTTTCGGCAGAAAGTTAGGATCAGTTTTCAGAATGACTCTATCCTCTAAAATTAACAAAAAAGGTTCCCTAATGGATAGGGCTTGTAGATCACGGACCCTCCTGGCCGAAGTGATCGCTATCAATAAGACTGTCTTTAGAACTATATTCTTTAGGGAAGATTGCTCCAGGGGTTCAAAGGGTTGTTTCCTCAGGGCCCTTAGAACCAGAGACAAGTCCCAAGAGGGACAGGTTTTAACTTTTACTGGCTTGGACCTAGTCAGGGCCTTAAAGAAATTTCTGATAAACCGATTTTGCTGGAGCGGGGTCTCCAGAAATAAGGTTAAGGCGGATGTCTGAACCTTGAGGGTGCTGACTGACAATCCTAAGTCTACCCCGGCTTGCAGAAACTCCAGTATCGCTGGTATGTCAGCCTGGTCTTGACTCCGTTCTGCTAGCCAGGAGCTGAACCTCTTCCAGACCTTAGCGTATATAGCCCTCGTTACCGGCTTGCGACACTTCAGCAAGGTTTCGATTACCTTATCTGAGAAACCGTGTGCTCTCAGCAGCTGTTCCTCAGATACCATGCTGCGAGTCTCAAGCCCTCTACCTGTGGGTGCCGGACTGGCCCTAAGGAAATCAAGTCCTCTGTTCGGAAGGACCCACGGTGGGTATATGGCTAGCTTCTTCAGGCTGGTAAACCACGGCCTTTTTGGCCAACATGGTGCAATTATAATCAGATCTGTGGGCTCCGAGAGAAATTTCTGAAGGACCCTGGGTATTAGCCTGATCGGTGGAAAGGCATACGCCAGACTGAAGTGCAAAGGATGGGTAAAGGCGTCTATCCCCACGGCTTGATCCTGAGGGTGGATGGAAAAGAACGCTGTTGTCTTCCTGTTCTTCCCTGAAGCAAAAAGATCCACCTCTGGTATTCCCCACTGTGCCGTAATTTTCTTGAATACCTCCCCATTGAGAGACCATTCGTCTTGGCTCACCACTTGCCGGCTGAGAAAGTCGGCTAGGGTGTTCTGGGTTCCCTTTAGGTGAACCGCGGACAATGAGGCCAGGTTTCCTTCGGCCCATGCGAACAGAATGTCTGATATGGCCTGAAGAGGCGGGCTCCTTGTGCCCCCTTGCTTGTTTATATAAGCAATAGTTGTCGCGTTGTCCGACCTTATTTGGAGATGGCGACCTAATATCCGTTGGCGAAAGGCTTCTAGGGCCCTTAGAACTGCCCGGAGCTCCCTCTGGTTGGAAGACAGACGGGCCTCCACTATGGACCAGGACCCCTGGGCCAACTCCCCTTCTAGGTGGGCCCCCCAACCTGATGCGCTGGCGTCCGTAGTTATTATCAGGGTAGCCGGTACTGTCCAAGGCAGACCTTTTTCCAGGTTTGTCTGAGACCGCCACCACCATAATGCTCTTTTGACGCTGACCGGGATGGGTATGGGAAGATCTAGACTTTCCCTTGTCCCGTCCCAGTGCCTCAGCATAAGGTTTTGTAACCGTCACTGATGGTGTCTTGCCCACGGAACTGCCGGAAAGCAGCTTGACATTAACCCGAGAACCCTCATCACTTCTCTGACCCGAACTGTCAGATTGGTCTGAAGTCGGGCCACTGCTTGCTGTACCTTTTGGATCTTCTCCCCAGGAAGGAAAACCCTTCTCTCCACAGAGGAGATCCTGTACCCCAGATATACCACTTCCTGTGAGGGGGATAACTGGGATTTTTCCCGATTGATTAGCCAACCCAAGGACTGAAGGAAAGCCTGCGCCTCCTGCAGATCTTTCCCCAACTGCTGCCTGGTGGGAGCGACGAACAGGAGGTCGTCCAGATAGGGTATCACTGAAATGCCCCTGATTCTCAGAGGAGCCAGAGCCTCCGCCAAGACATTGGTAAATACTCTGGGGGAAGAAGACAGGCCAAACGGAAGGGCCCTGAATTGATAGTGAATTATCTGTGGACCCCTTTTTACTGCCAATCTCAGGAATCTCTGGAACTGAGCACGTATCGGTATGTGCAGATACGCGTCCCTGAGATCCATCGTTGCCATAAAGCAACCCTGGGACAGAAAGTTGGTTACAGAATAGATGGATTCCATCCTGAAACGTTTGTACTTCACGTACGTTTAGGGGACGGAGATTTAGGATAAGCCGGAATTTTCCAGAGGGTTTCTTCACAACGAAAACGTGCGAGTACACCCCCAGGCCTTCCTCCTCCTTGGGTACTGGTGTCAAGACCTTCTGGTCCAACAGTTCCCCTAATAGTAATCCCAGTGCCTCCGCCTTCTCCCGGTCTCTGGGTAACCAAAAAAAACGGCGGGGGAAGAGTATTGAACTCCAGCTTGTAACCGTTTTCTACTATGTCTAGCACGAACGGACTTAGCGTGGCTTCTCCCCACTGTGGCAGGAAGCCCCCCAGTCTCCCTCCCACAGGGATCAAGACGTCACTGGGTCTTAGGGGGGGGTTGAGGAGGATTGAATAAAATGCCTCCTCTGCCTCACTCCTTATGGCCTGCCCAGTGCTTCTTGGGGCGAACGTCTTTTTCGTTTTGTTGCCTAAAGCCCCGAAAAAAAACGTTTCGTTTCGGGCTTCTTTTTCTTTTCTGGAAAGGATTTCTTCTTATCCTGGGATCTCTCCAACGCCTCCTGGAGGCCGGATCCAAAAAGATGATCCCCAGAAAAAGGGAGTCCACAAAGCCTCAGTTTTGAGGCTGCATCTCCTGTCCATGTTTTAAGCCATACCGCCCTTCTGGCCGCATTGACCAATGCCGCTGACCTAGCTGCTAGCCTGACCGACTCAGACGAGGCGTCGGCCAAAAACCCCACAGCCTTGAAAAGAAGTGGAAAGGACTTCAGGATCTGCTGCCTAGAGGTACCGGCAGAAATATGAGACTGAAGCTGAGACAGCCAGCATTCGAGGTTTCTAGCCACACAAGTGGCTGCTAAGGCTGGCTTTAAACTTATAGAGGCCGTGTCCCACGCTCTCTTAAGTAACACGTCACCTCTCTTATCCATGGGGTCTTTTAACGACCCCATGTCATCAAATGCTAAGTCTGTCCTTTTGGACAACCTAGCTAAAGGAGCGTCCAACCTTGGAACCTTATTCCAAGCGTACTCCTCACTAGCCTCAAAGGGAAACCTCCTTTTAAGACTACCTGAAAAAAATGGCCGCTTTTCTGGTTGTTCCCACTCCAGCAAGATAGTATCTATCAAAGACTTGTGTACGGGGAATACCCTGGCCTTCTGTGCACCACCCTGATACATCTGGTCGTGTTTAGAAAGCACTATTGGTTCCTCCCTTATTTCCAGCGTGTCATATAGGGGTGTTGAAATTAATCGTAGCATCGATGCATCGGGATTCGGCTACCCACGATGCAATTACGATGCTACGACTTGCAATAATCGATTTTTGATGACGTCATCTCACCTGCGCGCCGCTATGTCTTTTGAGTCAAAGCAGAAGCCGAAAGAAGCCGTGGCCGTTAACCGCGCCTCTTTTCCCTCCCCCCCTGCTGATGCAGCCGAAGACGCCGTACCTCTTACTGCCCCCCTGCTGATGTAATGAAGACACCGCGCCTGTTTTCCCACCCCCCACTGCTGATGCAGCCGAAGACGCCGCGCCTCCTTTCCCGCTCCCCCGCTGACGGCATTCCCAGTCGCCATGTGAGGAACACGTTCAGCGAGTGTCCCCGGTCCCGCTCCCGACTCCCCAGAACCTTCCTCCTTGGCTTAACTCACGCTGCTGTGGGAGAACCGAGACAGCCGAGTACTGAAGGCAGCAGTGACATGAGTCAGATTTATCATCATCAGGTACTCGGGGCATGCACACTGGCAGAAATTGATGGGCACAGTTAGAGTGGGCAGCAATTTGTGGCACACTGGCAGCATTTGATGGCACACTGGCACTAATTGATGGCACACTGGCAGCAATTATTGGCATTGGCACACTGGCAGCAATTATTGGCATTGGCACACTGGCAGCAATTGATGGCATTGGCACACTGGCAGCAATTGATGGCATTGGCACACTGACGGCACACTGGCAGCAATTATTGGCATTGGCACACTGGCAGCAATTGATGGCATTGGCACACTGGCAGCAATTGATGGCATTGGCACACTGGCAGCAATTGATGGCATTGGCACACTGGCAGCAATTGATGGCATTGGCACACTGGCAGCAATTGATGGCATTGGCACACTGGCAGCAATTGATGGCACACTGGCAGCAATTGATGGCACACTGGCAGCAATTGATGGCACACTGGCAGCAATTGATGGCACACTGGCAGCAATTAATGGCACACTGGCAGCAATTGATGGCACACTGGCAGCAATTAATGGCACACTGGCAGCAATTAATGGCGATGGCACACTGGCAGCAATTGATGGCACACTAGTTTATGTATGTCTTATTGTCTTAGTGATTGATTAACATCACAACTTCATTGATTTGAAATTGATACCCTTTTTTTTTTATTTTTTTTGTATGATTTTTGCTTTTGCTCATCACTGCCACACACATGCAGCCATGCATTGCACGTGTGGTAGTAATGAGCAAAACTAAAAATCGTACAAAAAAAAGGTATCAATGAAGTTGTGATGTGAATCAATCAATAAGCATGGCATACATTGTCCCCATAAAGTCCTGCCAAACGACAATGTCCGCAGTCTCTGACCCTCTCTAGTATCATGTCCGCAGTCTCTGACCCTCTCTAGTATCATGTCCGCAGTCTCTGACCCTCTCTAGTATCATGTCCGCAGTCTCTGACCCTCTCTAGTATCATGTCCGCAGTCTCTGACCCTCTCTAGTATCATGTCCGCAGTCTCTGACCCTCTCTAGTATCATGTCTGCAGTCTCTGACCCTCTCTAGTATGTCTGCAGTCTCTGACCCTCTCTAGTATGTCTGCAGTCTCTGACCCTCTCTAGTATCATGTCCGCAGTCTCTGACCCTCTCTAGTATCATGTCCGCAGTCTCTGACCCTCTCTAGTATCATGTCCGCAGTCTCTGACCCTCTCTAGTATCATGTCTGCAGTCTCTGACCCTCTCTAGTATCATGTCCGCAGTCTCTGACCCTCTCTAGTATCATGTCCGCAGTCTCTGACCCTCTCTAGTATCATTGTCTGCAGTCTCTGTCCATCTCGTAGTATTTTGGGGTCAGTCTGGAGCTCCTCTTTAAGTTGTCTGCTGTGTTTACAGTTTGCTACATGCAGAGAGTTTTTTTAAGAACAGATAAAAACCGTGCGCAGTAATCTTGATGCATCGTGATGCATCGCGGAATCGAATCGAATCGTGTGACCGGTGAAGATGCGCAGCCCTATTGGGAACCCCCTCTCTCTGGGCTCATGTTACTGCCTTCCTCTAGCTGGGTACCATCATCGAAGCCTTCAAAACGCTGCGCATCCTCCTGCAGTACCTCCTGTACCCAACACAGTGGTCAAACAGTTTGGGGGACTCCTCAGGAGAACATGGTGGGGCTAGCGAAGGAGTGACTAATGCCATTGAGCAGAGGGAAGAGGCCACGTTGGCAGCTGCTTTGCCAAAGTACCCTGAGCCTGGGTGAGAGAGGATGAGGATGGCTTGGTCATCCACTCTACCGGCATGTTGCAGCTCAACGAGGCCAACTGCCAAAAAAACGACAAGCATGTCCCGCAGCCACATTCTGATGAGGATGCACCGTGTCCACGACCAGCACTATTGCCTCTAGACGTAGAGCATGCTTGCCCTCTTTGTTTGGCTTGTGACTCTTTGCCTCTCCTTCCAGACATACTAATGGCCTGCAGAAAAATGTATACTGTAAATACTTGAAGATCCCTGCCTGTGGTATTAGTATGAGAACACCAGCAATTGTAGTCAGGTAGCTTTAGGTGCACACTGTGCAAAGACACAGTACACTAACTGACAATACTTGCAGATCCCTGCCTGCGGTATTAGTATGAGAACACTGCCAATTGTATTCAGGTAAGCTTTAGGTGCACACTGTGCAAAAGACAATAAAACTGAATACTGCATGTCCCTGCCTGTATTTGTATGAGAACACCGTCAATTGTATTCAGGTAAGCTTTAGGTGCACACTGTGCAAAGAACAATAAAACTGAATACTGTATGTCCCTGCCTGTATTTGTATGAGAACACCAGCAATTGTATTCAGGTAAGCTTTAGGTGCACACTGTGCAAAGGACAATAAAACTGAATACTGTATGTCCCTGCCTGTATTTGTATGAGAACACCAGCAATTGTATTCAGGTACGCTTTAGGCGCATACTGTGCAAAGGACCCAGTACACTAAGTGAAAATACTGCAGCTAGAACAATCACATGCCCGTATGTCAGTATATTAGGAAGAGCATACAGGAACGGATCTAGCTAAACTGAATACAGTGTATAAATATATATACACACACACGACACCTGGGATGCATTTATATATATCCTCTACACACTGTCACTGCAGCTAACTGACTCACCTGCCTGCTCTAACGCAATTCAAATGACACTGTCTCTCTCTCTCTCTGTCTGTTTTTCGCCAACGCCGCAACACCCTACACAAAGCAGACTTCCAGGCGGCCTAATATAGTGTGGGGCGTGTACTAAATCCCCTCAAACACAAAGCTCATCCCTATTAGCTATCTTGGCTGTATGCCCAGACATCACACTGTGTTAATCGGTAAGAGAAAATCTAACACCATCTCAACTTTCTAAACAGTATATAAATGTGAAGACAGCAGATATACATATAAAACCTATGTAGGGAGATTTGGTTAATCTCTGTGTATCATCTGAGGCTGTTCACTTCACTGGGTGTATGGAAGGTTTACATCCACTTTAACTTTATATTCCCCCTAGCAATGTATCTGAACTGTGTGGGAAAGACATGCCAGGTATCAACATCTAATATCTTACCGGAGTAAACTTGAAGGAATATGTCCAGCAAATGCAGGCAACACTGTAATCATTCCAAGAGACCTCATTCTTTTTAGGATCTTAAGCTGAAAAAAAAATAAAAAATAGAATAGAAAAAGAAAATTCATGCACAAGTCACCTTTTTGTTACTTCTACCTACACTAGATATTCTCCATCAGGGATCCATGGAACTTAGGGGTTCCTTCAAAGGTTAAACTCACCCTCCCATCTGATGGTGCCTACATAGTTCCAGGTCCAACTCTACTTTGTAGAGCCAGCAGGATGACATTCCAACCACCACTATAAGGGGTGCATTCTTCCCACCGACTACTACCAATGTAAGGGACATTTTCCCAATGCACATTGATGAAATAATATTGCCAGTGGTTCCCCGAGGCCTGAGAGTTTTTTCATTTATGATCCTTACATATGTCCCTTATTTTACCTGCATACAATGTATCGTTTTTGCTACAGGTTCCTCCATGTTCATAGAGACAGATTTAAAAAGATATGTGCAGTTCCAAATATGTATTAAATACTTGGAAGGCTAAGTCAGGGTTGGTATTCCAATTCAGGTCAATGGAAATAAATACTGCTTAACAAAATTAATACTATAAAAAAAAATGCAATAATACATAAAAAGTGATAGCCAATCAGTATATTGGCAAATGTGTCTAAAAAATATATGAATAAATGTGCCTATATTATGGTGAAAGCCCCCATTATGATGTTTAAAATACCCAATAAATGCTACATGGAAGTGGTAAAAGATGTGGAAAACACAAAATAAATTCACATTGTAACGAAATGAACAGTGACAACCAGAGTCTTTGGAAGGATGAGAGATACTCCTGTGCCAGGGACACTAATAGCCCCTGGGTCTAAGTCCACCCTGTGCCCTTTTGGGTGTAGGGTGGCTAATAGGATCATAATTCATATATTACATGAGATGGGACATTAATAATAATTCATGTTTGCAGGATACTGAGATATTAACCACTTGCGGACCGCCGCATGTACATTTACGTCAGCAGAATGGCACGTACAGGCACATTGGCTTACCTGTACGTCCCTGCCTTGACGCGGGTACATGTGGTGGTCTCAGTGGCTCTGGGAGCGATCCGGGATGTGGGGGCGGCTATTCGGTTTTGTCCGCCCCCCACGATCGCTCCCAGCCAATGCGCGCGCCCCCCCCCTCCCCACTCTGTACTTCCTCCTCCTGTGTAAACACAGGAAGGAGGAAGTGATGTGATCTCTCCCTCGGCGGTTTTTTCAACCGCTGCTGAGGAGAGATCACATCTCACAGTAAGTGTACACAACACTACACTGACACCAGGACACACAGGTAGACTTAACCCCACCCCTTGCGATCACCCCCCCCCCCTGTCACAGTGTCACTGAATGCAGTGATTATATGTATAATCACTGCAGTTAGTGTCAGTGTGACAGGCAGTTAGTGTTAGGTCCAGGGTAGCCCCTGTACCCCCCCTAATAAAGTTTTAACCCCTTGATCACCGCCCTAATTAACCCTTTCACTCCCTATAGCCAGCATCACTAAGCGATCATTTTTCTGATCGCTGTATTTGTGTCACTGTTCCCGCTAGGTAGCAAATTTTTTTTATTGCAATTTTTTTTTTTACTAAAGACATGTGGCTAAATAAATTTTGGCCTAAATGTTTGACTAAAATTTAGTTTATTTGATTTTTCTTATAACAAAAAGTAAAAAATATTGTTTTTTTTTCAAAAATGTCACTCTATTTTTGTATATAGCGCAAAAAATAAAAGGCGATCAAATACCACCAAACGAAAGCTCTATTTGTGGGAAGAAAAAGACGCACATTTTGTTTGGGAGCCACGTTGCATGACCGCGCAATTGTCAGTTAAAGCGACGCAGTGCCGAATCGCAAAAAGGGGCCTGGTCATTTACCTGCATTTTGGTCCGGGTCTTAAGTGGTTAAGACAGTGGTTCTCAACCTTACTAGGGCTGTGACCCCTTGATAAAACTCCCCAAGTTGCGGGGACCCCTAACGGTAAAATTATTTTCGTAGTGTGGGTTGTCAGCATCTAAGGCAAGACAAGTAATTTGTGCCCTTAACCCACAAACATTTAGCGCTCCCTGAGTCCCTTCCACTCATACAGTATTAAAACCCCTTATGGTACATTTGAGGATGTATCATTTTTTCTCTTTGTTCTCCTTTCTTTGCCCTTTTTCCCCCATCCTTCTTTCTAGCCCTTTTTCTTTGTTCCTTCCTCTCTTTTTCTCTCCCTTCCATGCAGTCTCCTATTTTCATTCCTTCTCTTATTTCTTGGTGGGGTGGGGGGGGGGGGTAGGGTTAATAGGATCAATGGCAGTGCTGGGGGGAGTTCTGATCAGTCAACTTAGGTACTCTTAATCAGGGTAATCTGCTAAAAACTGTAGTGGGGACTTTTAATGACAACTATAATCACAGGTAGTGTTACTATGCATTCACTGTGTCTCAGACTTTGTGGTGTCTCTTAGCAGTGACACCTATGCTGAAATCAAGAGATAGGGTCTCCTCCAGCCCCTCCCACTTCACATTCCTCATGTCATCTGACTTCTAGTCTCGGCCCCACAGCCATGCCAGAAAAAAAAAAAAAACCAACGATGGGCCTCCGGGCAGGTTTAAGTCATAAAGTACTACTACGCACCACATACTAGCACCAAATGACTGACTTACCTGTACACAGAGCCATCCAGTGCAGCGCTGTCACATGCGTGGGAGCTGCTGGAAACGGCACACAGACTGAAGCAATGTCACATTTTTTTTTTTTTCAAAATCTTTATTTACACACAACAGGAAACACATCCACATAAATCACAACGTTATGAAAAGAAAAAAAAAAAGTAATAACATCTACAGGGAAATACACGTTATAAAAACATATACAGGTGTGGTAAGTTCATTCACAGTGTTTGATGAGCAATCTGGCCATCCAAGCCAAGGTGTCAGCTCTTATGAGCGATAGGTAGGTGGTCTCGCCTTGACCTCATCGAGCTTTCCCATTGTTGGGCTTAGTCCGGTGTATATCATCAAACAACCTCAACCCCAAAGATGTATCGTGAGACATGGACCTGCAGATATGTTCCCATTTTCCGTTTTCCAAAGGAGAAATAAAAGAAAGGGTGGAAAGCGTCAAAGAGAGAGAGTTCCCGAGTCTAACACGGGATAGTGGGGGGAAGTAGTCACCTCGGGGGGCGGCTCAAGGATTAATGGGGGGGGGGGGGGCTCGCAAGCAAGGACCGGTGCAGTCAACATATCCGTCGACTGGTCTCCAGCTAAGAAGGGGGGGGGGGGTACCATCTGTGGGTTCAGGTGGGGTTCCTGAGTGCTTGTCCCTCGTCCGAGTAGGTAAAGATAGTCCATATTTGCCAGGTCTGCGTATAGGTTTCCTGTCTGTCTTTGTTGGTAAGAATCAGGTCTTCCAGTCTGCTAATGTTGTCTACCTTCCGTAGCCACATCGCTACAGTCGGTGGGTCTGGCGACTTCCAACAAATGGGGATGCAGGCCTTGGCTGCGTCTAGGAGGTGTCGAATGATCGATTTTTTATATGTGCGCGTGGGGATGTCATTAGCGTGTAACAGGAAGTACGCCGGGTCGTCTGGGATCTGTCTGTCCGTGAAGTTTTGTATGATCTTCCTCACCTCTGTCCAGAAGGGTTTCAATTTCGGACAGGACCAAAAAATATGAAGCATTGTCCCCGTTTCACTCTGACAGCGCCAGCAGACATCTGGCGTCGTCTTGAACAGTTTGTGTAAGAGGGCTGGGGTGCGGTACCAACGGGTCAGAATTTTGTAGTTCGTCTCTTGGATTTTCGTACAAACAGAGGATTTATGCGTGAATGTTAGAATTTGTTGTCTTTGTTTGTGGGAGAATGTACAATTCAGTTCACGTTCCCACTTGGCAATGCTAGGATTTGGTGACTCTCTTCTGGTGTGATCAGTGTGGTATATAGAATGGACAGTGCGTGTGGCAGCACTTCTGTGCCCGAGCACAGCTCTTCTAAGGGCGAGAGAGTCGAGCTTCCCGCAGGGGGTGGTGGTAGCGTATGTAGGAAGTGGCTCAATTGGTTGGCCTTCAGGAAATCCAAATGGTATCTGCCTTCTCTGTCTAATAGTTCGGTGAGCGTACGCCAACGTCCCGCTGTGCTGAAATGAGAGGCTTGGGAGGTACCAGCGTCTCTCAGCGCTCGAAATGTTGCATCCCGTAAACCCGGTTCAAATTGTGGGTTGCCTAATATCGGGCGCAGGGGTGACTGCTCTGGCGGGGAACCTGTTTGATTTAGAAGCTTAGCGCATATTTTAATAGTGGTGCCTATTAATGGATGGGACCTAATGGGTTGGGGGAGTGCCATCGAGCACCATGGGGCTCTCTGCAGTGGAATCTCGCTCTGAGCTTGTTCCAAGCGTGGCCATAATTTCGTACCCCCGTGTCGACACCAATCAATGAGACGGTTCAAATGAGCTGCATGATAGTATACACGCACATTAGGCATGGCCAGGCCACCGAAGCGCTTATGTAGTGATAGAACCGACCTATTTAGTCTGGGGTGTTTCCCAGCCCAGAGAAAGTGCTTAAACATAGTCTGTATTTGCCTGAAGTAGTCTGTGGGTATCTGTATGGGGATAGCCTGGAGGAGGTATATGAACTTAGGTAAGATGGACATTTTTAGTATGCTGCACCTGCCGAACCAAGAGTGGAGACCAGCAGTCCAGCGGTCCAGTAGTTTTTGGACCTCTTTCAGCAGTGGTGGAAAGTTCAGCTTGTACAGTTGGGAGGGTGACTGGGGTATACGGGTGCCTAGGTAATTTAGGGCTGTGTCTGTCCATTGTAAATCTAAGCCTCCTCAAAGCCGTCTCAGGGCTGCATCAGGGATCCCCACCCCCGTCGCCACCGACTTGCCCATGTTAATTTTTAAATTGGATATCCGTCCGTATGACTCAAATTCCCGCAGCAGGCCCGGGGAGGGAGGTTTCAGGATCTGTCAATGGGAACAGGAGGTCGTCGGCGTATGCAGAGACCTTATATTCTCCGTCCCCCAACCTGACCCCTGATATGTCTGAATTAAGTCGGATCCGACGCAGAAAGGGTTCGAGGGTCAGTGCAAACAGGAGGGGTGATAAGGGGCACCCCTGATGGGTTCCATTAGTAATTGGAAAGGCCTCTGATAACACCCCGTTAGGTTTGACCCTGGCTGTCGAATCCGCATACGTTGCTGAGATCCAATTGGTCACTTTGGGTCCCAGCCCAATATGTCTGAGCGTGTCAAACATATATCGCCAGCTGACTCTGTCGAACGCTTTTCCGGCGTCCGTGCTCACAAAGACGCATGGTGTCTTTCTGGTAGTCACCGTGTGTAGCAGATTCAGCACTTTGGTGATATTGTCCCTAGCCTCCCTGGTAGGGACAAATCCCACCTGATCTAGGTGGATGAGGCTCGGGAGGTAAGACTGGATTCTGGAGGCTATAATTTTGGTGAGAAGTTTCAGGTCCACATTGAGCAGTGAAATAGGGCAGTAGCTACTGCATTGGCTCGGGTCTTTCCCCTCTTTAGGGATGACAGCTATGTGGGCTTGTAGGGTAGATGTGTGTAATTTTGATCCTGCCCCCAGACTGTTAAACAGACGTAACAGGTGGGGACCCAGGAATGGGAGAAGGGTTCTGTAATATGTGACGGTTAACCCGTCTGGGCCTGGGGCTTTGCCTGACTTGGTGGCTCCCAGGGCTGATTGGAGTTCCAGCATGGTAATAGGGCTGTCCAGGAGGGCCGCGTCGTCGGGGGACAAGGATGGCATACCCGAGGAGGTTAAATAGTCGCGTGTAGTGTCCGCGTTCTGGTCTGGCGTCGTAGGTGATAGGTTATATAGTGCGTGATAAAAGTTCCTAAATTCCCCTAATATCGCTTGTGGAATCGATATCTTTTGCCCGTTTCTAGAGATAACATGTGGGATATAGGACGCAGTATGCTGTGCACGTAGAGATCTAGCTAACATTTTACCACATTTGTCCCCAGACTCATATACCTTACTCCTGCAAACTTGGATGGATGCTTTGGCCTTATGCATGAGTACGTCGGTGATCCGTCGTCGTGTAGTATCAAGGTCAACGGTTAACTGTCGCGTGGGTGTTTGTTTATGCTGCGTCTCTAGGAATTGTAGCCTGGACATCAAAGATGTCAGTTGCTCTAGTCTCTGTTTTTTCCGCCTGGCCCCATGTTTAATGAGGATCCCGCGTATGACCGCCTTGTAGGCCTCCCAGACCACCCCCGGGGTACTATCTGGGGTATTATTGGTGGCAAAGTAGCCCTCCAGTTCTTTTACAACGTCTGCTAGGACTTCCGGTTCTTGTAGAAGTGATTCATTTAGTCTCCAGGGGTGATTCCTCTCAGTCTCAGTCCCTGTCAGAGCGTATACTAGCATGATCGGATCGTGGTCCGACCAGGTTATTGACCCGATCTTAACGTCTTTGAATGCTATCAGGTGTCTATGTTGGACTAGGAAGTAGTCAATTCGGGAGTATGTCTGGTGAGGTCTGGAAAAGAAGGTGAAGTCTTTTTCGCCGGGGTGGAACAAGCGCCATGCATCAACCAATTGGGTTGCGTGGAGTGCTGCCTGAATACGGCCGCGCATTTTCCCGTTCATCGAGGACACGCCAGAAGACGTGTCCTCCACCGGCGATAGGGGAACGTTAAGGTCACCACCCACTATTAACTGTCCGGAGGTAAATTGGGCTAGGCGGTCTAAGTGTTTCATCAGGAATGTATCCTGGTGTTCATTGGGGGCGTAAAAGTTCGCCAGGGTGATGCTCGTTGCACCAATTCGGCCTTTCAAAAATAAGAAACGGCCTGTGGTGTCTTTCTGTATGGCGTCTAATACCCATGGTACTCGGGCTGCAATCAGTATTGAGACTCCCCTGGACTTCGCCTCCGAGTAGGAGGAGTGGTACACCGTGGGGTAGTATCTATTCTTAAGAATTGGGAGCTTGTCTTCCCTGAAGTGCGTCTCCTGTAACAGGACAATGTCTGCCCTTTGGGCCCGCACGTCATGAAGTAGCATCCTTCTTTTCTCAGGGGTGTTCAGTCCCTTGGCATTTAGTGAGACAATGGTCAGTTCGTCCATGCTTGCAAGCTGGAAGTAAGGGGAGGGGAGGGGGATAGGAAGGGAGGTAGTGGTAGCGGGAGCCCTAGTGGCTTCCGAGTCAGGTGGCCTCGGGGAGGGAGGGAAGAAAGATTTAGTTAGGAAGCCAACACTAGTGCGTGTGGCGAAGAAGAGATACTAAGGTAGCGTAATTCGCTTGAAACGCTCACCAGACCTAGTCTGGAGTACGAGCGCAGGCCTATGTGGGTAAGTGGTCGGACAGAGCCGGTGGTGCGAGCTCCCGGCTCCCCCCAACCCCCCCAGACCATAAAAGGTAGTAGTGCACGTCAGTATTAGTAATGCAATCCAAATCTATGAGCAAGTAGTGCAGTGCAGTTTAACCGTTTTAAACAAGTGTTACCTGGAGAACCTCAGATAGGTAATATCAAACATCCTGCAGACATCAACATTAAAGGACCCGATACAGGAAAGTGCAACCGGCAGCTAGTATGATTAACTTCTAACATTTAACAAGGCACAGAGTGAGTGAAATATAACAATCCCAGGTACCCCATCCTGTAACAGCGTCAAAGAGCCAACAGTCTCCTCCTCCCGCCCAGCATGAAAATAGTCTAACAACCCTTCCCCCATGACGTCTTGCACGGACCGGGGAGAGGGAGAGAGACAACAAGTACACACAAACTAAGAAAAAACAGAAATTAAAAATACAGGAACGTAGTGTGCCTCTCCGGGTGTCTCAGGGCAACCTCTCCACCTCCCTCCGCCCCCCCCCCCCCCCCGTCCACCCCCCCCCAGCAGCGACAGGGCCCCCCTCCGGCCGGTGTCCCCCATATATCAGTCATGTGCGCCAGCTCTCCAGTGGGGGGGTGCAACAGTCTGAAATAGGCGTGTGGAAAAAGGATCATCTCCCTCCATCGGAGGAATCTCATGTTCAACATCCGTCCCATACAGGGAGAAAAATCTGTGCATCGGGGGGGTGATCAGATATCCGAGGCCCGCCCGGGGCACGCTCTAACAGCGCGGGGGCCCCAAATTTGCCTGAGCGGACCATTGCTGGACTCAATCAGGGGACAGCGTGGGCTCGCTCCGTGGTCACCAGGGGGGGACCAGCAGAGTCCCAGTCCGAGCGGGGAAAAAGGGAAGGCACAACAGCGAGGGATTCCCGGGTCAGGCGAGGGGGGGATGGGCACCATGGGCTCAGTCATGAGTTCCAACAGAAGGCGGTCCCGGTATAGCTGGTACAGGGCATGGGGAGAACTGATGGCATAAGCAAGGGGCAGCAAAGGGGGCCTGGGGATTGCGGCCTATGGCCTACTCACGGTGTCCATCGCCAGAGAGAACCCTGCGTCTCCTCCGTCCACGACCCTGTTGGCGGATCCCCGCTCCTGGTCTCTGCGCCGCGGGGCCCGATCTTCCAGTGGCGCGGGGTTGCAGCTGTAGCCAGTCAGGGATAGGGATCTGCTCTGCGCCCAGAAAGCGGAAGAGGGCCGGGAGGTCTGCCGGCGACTGGATCGTAAAAGCCGCTCCATCCTTCTTGAAGGTCACCGCAAGGGGGTAGCCCCATCTGTAGGTGAAGCCCTGTTGGCGCGCCAGATCCAGGACGGGTTTCAACATTGCCCGGCGGCGCAGCGGCGCCCTGGACAGGTCCGGCAAGATTTTGATGGTAGAGCCCTGCAGCAGGGTCTCACCTCTCTCCCACGCTCCCCGGATGATCCTCTCCTTCTGTGCGTAGCGTAGTAGGCGGCACACCACATCGCGGGGTCTGTCTGGGTCGTCAGATCGTGGGCCTAGTGCGCGGTGTGCACGGTCCACCTCCACGTCTTCCTCCGGGGGACACAGTATGTCGCGGAATAGCTCCAGCAGCGTGTCTTCCAGCGCATCGGAGTCTACCGACTCTGGGATCCCACGTAGCCGCAAATTATTGCGGCGGCTCCTATCCTCGACCTCCTCTAAGTGAAGCTGGAGCGCAATCCCCGCGTCTCTGTGGTGGTCCCTGTCCCGTTCTAGGCCGGATACCCTCTTCTCGAGTGCCGCCAGCGAATTCTCACCCGAGGACACCCTGTCCGACAGTGTGGAGACCTCCGCCTTGACCTCCTGAAAGTCCCGACGGTGAGTCTCCTCCAATTTGAGTATAAGGGTCTCTATGTCGGATCTGGTGGGAAGGCCTGCAGTAGTGTCCGGATCTCTTGTTCAGCCGATAGGCCACCGGGGATCGGGGCAGGGGACGACGACATGTCCGGTTCTGGGGACACGGGTGTCCTCGATATGCAGGAATGGGTCTCCGGTCCGTCAGGCGAGGAGGGCCAGAGGTCTTGGTCCAAGTTGTCTGCCGCGTCGCCTCGTGGACTGCCTCGTGGCGACGCCACTATAGCTCCAGGAGAGGCCGACGATAGGGAGCTGAAATAGCGGTGTAAATTGCCTGCCTTGGCACCGGAGCGGGTGATGCGGGATGTAGATTTGATCCTGCACTTTTTGGCGGATTGCATGCCTAAAAATTCAGCAATTTGGCCGGTGAAGGGGAGGACAAAGCCGGGAGCTCAAGATTCCTGCTTCCTCACTCAGCCATGTCCAGGCCACGCCCCCCCCCCGCAATGTCACATTTTGCCCGAGTGCGCATGTGTCAATGACATTGGCAAATGCAGGGGACAGGGTATATCTCCTAAACCATGCAGGTTAATCACTTGAGGACCGCCTAACACGGATATACGTCAGCAGAATGGCACGGCAGGGCACAGGCACGTTGCCCTTTAAGTGCCCAGCCATGGGTCGTGCATGTGCCATGCTCATGACCCGGTCCTAAGCTCCGTGACTGTGCACGTGGGACCCACGGACCCGATCACTGCCGGTGTCCCGCAATCGGGTCACAGGAGCTGAAGAACGGGGAGAGGTGAGTGTAAACAAACCTTCCATATTCTTCTCTGTGGCTTGTCACCAATTGTCTGTTCCCTGTTACAGGAAACAATGATCAGTGATGTCACACATCCAGCCACGCCCCCCCTACAGTAAGAATCACTCCCTTAGGACACACTTAACCCCTTAGCGGATGCAGATTATCAAATGCAGGTCAGCGGATGCTGATTAACTGGTTACCAGGATGCTGGTGAGCAGGATGCAGGTCAGCGGATGCAGGTTAGTGTACGCAGGTCCGCGAGAGCAACATGCGCATGCAAATGCAGGCAACAGCAGGAGAGTCAGACAGACCAGGTCATACATGGAGGATCAGTACAGGCAAAAAGCAGCAGGCAAGGAATGGTCAGATTTTAGGCTGGATTTGGCAACAAAGGATCTGGCAGACAGGTAAACAGAGCAGGTCAGGACTGGAGATGGCAGCGGAGTCAGAAAGCCAGGTCAGTATGATGCTGATGCAGGTTCAGGATCAGGTCTCTGGATAAGATGCAGATCAGACAGCAAGGACACAGTGCTGCTGAGGGGTTTAAATAAGGCAGCCTGTTGCCAATCATTGGAATCAGTCTGCACTGTTAACCCTTAGGTGGCAGATCCCTGACATAGCTCTTTTGGGCACCCGGAGGTTGCTCATAAGGGGGGCAATTTTTTTGAGGGTGGCTTCAGAAGAAGGCCTGGATCAGCACTTGGGCATGCGCATTCTGCTTGGGTTCCCAGGAGTTCTCCTCTGGTCCATACCCCCTCCACTTGACCAAGTCTAGTGCAGTGCAGTCCACCTCATATTCCTCGTCCCCATCAACCATCACAGGTTCAGGTGGCCCCGGTCCTCTGTCTGGGAAGGGATCAGGTACTGTGGGTTTCAGCAGGGACACATGGAACACTGAGTGGATCTTAAGCGAATCAGGTAAGATAAGTTCATAAGACACTTCATTTAGTTTTTTCTTGACTGAAAAAGGGCCAATAAACTTTGGTGCCAATTTCTTCGAGGGACAAGCCATTCTAAGATTAGTAGTAGACAACCACACTTGGTCACCTGGTTGGAGACACAATTTGCCTCTTCTCTTTCGGTCATAGATTCTCTTATTAGTTGCCTGTGCCTAACCACAGTCTCTTGTAACAATTTTTTTGTTGCAACCCAGGAAGTCAACAGTATTCTGTACTGCTGGAACCGAAGATTCAGGTATAATGTTAGGTAAGAAGACAGGATGGAACCCATAATTTGCAAAAAATGGAGACTGACCGGAGACTGACCCGCAACTGAGTGACTGGCATTATTGAAGGCAAATTTTGCCAACGGTAATAGTGCTTACTAATCGTCCTGAACAAATGTGGAAAGGAAAGTATATATTGCTCAAGAGTCTGGTTCGTCCTCTCGGTTTGTCCATTTGTCTAAAGATGGTAGGCAGATGACATGGATAGTCCAATTTTCAGGGCCTGGCATAGTGCCTTCCAAAAGTGAGAGATGAACTGGATCCCTCTGTCAGACACAATGTTGGTTGGAATTCCGTGTAGCTTTACAATCTCCTGGATGAACACCTGGGCTGTTTCCATGGCAGAAGGCGTTTTTTTCATCTTGGAGAGACGGTCGACCACTACAAAGATGGCTGTATGTCCTTCGGATGGTAATTCGACTATAAAGTCCATGGCTATCATACTCCAGGGATGGTCAGGGGCTGGTAACGGTCTTAGAAGACCCCAGGACTTGGTCCTAGCAGATTTGCTTTGGGTACAAACGCATGACTGCACATATTCTTTGCAATCCTTCTCAAGCCTGGGCCACCAGAAGATGCGCTGAATCAGGTCAAGGGTCTTGTGGACCCCGAAATGGCCAGCCAAGGGATGATCGTGACAGAGGCTCAGAAGTTTGGTCTGGAAACTTGCCGGTACAAAGATTTTTCTGTCTTTCCAACGTAACCCATCCCTGGGTATCAAAGACACTCCTGGTGGACTGGGCATTCCAGCTGAAACTTGCTTTAAGCTGGACATCTGTCTGGACCAGCAAAAAGTTGCCTTTGGATGGAATAGTATCGGGAACTGATGCATCTTTTGGATCATCGAACATGCGTGTGAGAGTGTCTGGCTTGGTGTTTCTTGATCCTGGCCGATAGGTGATGTGAAATGAAAATCTGGAAAAGAATAGCGCCCACCGTGCTTGACGCGTGGCTTCAGGCGCTTGGCAGTTCTCAAATACTCCGGATTTTTGTGATCCGTATAAATAAGGGATGTGCTGCGCCCTCTAAGAGATACCGCCAGAGATACCGCCACTCTTCTAGTGCCGCCTTAATGGCCAAAAGTTCACGATCCCCCACATTGCAATTTTTTTTCGACTGGGGAGAGTTTATGGGAGAAAAAAGCTATGGGATGCATGAGATCTTTGAGGCCTTGACGCTGGGAGATAACTTCCCCTACCGCTGTTTCCGAAGCATCTACCTCGAGTAGGTAAGGTAGTGCGGGATCTGGGTGGCTCAGGATGGGAGCAGAGGTAAAAAGTTCCTTCAGTGTAGAAAAGGCAGCCTGGGCCTCGGAGTTCCAGTGGAAACGGATGTTCTGCTTTGTGAGCTGAGTAATGGGGGAAATGATTGCAGAGAATCCTTTTATAAATCTCCTGTAAAAATTGGCAAAGCCAACAAAACGCTGCACCCCTTTCTTGTCTGAGGGTGCAGGCCAATCCAGAACAGCTGTTACCTTTTGTGGGTCCATCTTGAACCCCTCCGTGGAAATAACCAAGCCCAAGAACTGAATACTCTGCCGCTCAAATTCACACTTTTCTGGTTTGGCATATAACCCATGCTGACGGAGGCGGCAGAGTACCATCTTAACGTGTTTCCGGTGTTGATCCCAGGATGTGAAAAAAAATCAGGATATCATCAAGGTAAACTATTACAAAGATATCTAGCCAGTCTCTATAGATATCGTTTACAAGGTGCTGAAAGGTGGCAGGGGCATTTCACAGGCCGAAGGGCATCACCAAATACTCATAGTGGCCGAACCTGGTACGGAAGGCAGTTTTCCATTAGTCCCCTGCACGGATACAAACTAAATTGTAAGCCCCTCGAAGATCAAGTTTAGTAAATACAGCGGTAGTTCTCAGTCTCTGGAACAGCTCGGGCACCAGGGGTAAAGGATACTGGTTCTTAACTGTCACTTTATTTAGTTCCCGATAATCCACATAAGGACGTAAGGAGTGGTCTTTTTTCTCCACAAAAAAGATTCCGGCCCCTGCTGGAGAGGTGGATGGCCGGATGAATCCCCTTTTAAGGTTCTCGTCTACATATTCCTTTAAAACCTCTAGTTCCCGTTCAGACAGGGGGAAGATCCGCCCAAAGGGGATCTCGGCTCCAGGCAATAGCTCAATTGGGCAATCGTATGAACGGTGGGGAGGAAGAGTCTCAGCCCCCCGTTTGCTGAACACATCTAAAAACTTGTGATATGGCTTGGGTACTTGTGAGAGTAACTCTGTATCAGATTCCAGGCATAGCAGAGGGCCCGACACCTTAGGAAGTGAGGGCAAGCAATGTTCTTGACAGTAAGAGGACTGGAACTTTATTTCTCCGGTGACCCAGTTAACTTGCGGATTGTGGGCCTGGAGCCATGGTAGGCCGAGGATGACAGGGAACAGGGGAGATGCATTGCATCGAGTTTCAGAAGTTCCTTATGACCCATGGCCGTGACTACGGGTAAAAATGGAGTCTCCTGGGTGACCAGGCCATATTTAATACGGGAACCATCTGCCAGAAAGATGGAGTCCTTGTGCCCTGTGCTGGAGTGGAATGCACTGTTGGTTAGCAAAGTTCAAATCAATAAAGCAACTACATGCTCCAGAGTCTATAATTGCAGTAGCAGGCACAGTTATTCCTGGGAGCTGGAAAGAGATGCAAAGAACCAGGTGAGTAGTATTGGCAGAGGGTGCTGGTTGGCTGGTAGGCGAGATGGACAAACATCTTTGAGTTTTTACTGGACATGAATGTATATAGTGGCCGGCCCCCTCACAGTGGCCGGCCCCCTCACAGTACAAGCGGAGATTAAGCCGTTTCCGGGGGGGAAGGTTCCTCAGCAATTAACAAGGGTCTTATTAAACTGACTTGCACTGGTTCAGGAGAGGTTGGCCCAGATCTAGCCGAGGCAGGTATGTTGGCAGCAGGATGTGTGGTCATGACCACACGGGGTAACATCCAGGTGGGACGAGTCTGTTGATTTTTTTTTTTTTGCCCTGCGTTCCCGAAGGCGCCGGTCTATCTGGATAACCAATGCCATTAGGTTCGCCAAAGAGTCTGGTATGCGGAACTGGTGCCGTAAAGCTGCATGATTCCATTGGGTATCTGCACTCCAACGCCCAAAGTCCATTATATCGTCCTCGACCACTCTGCAGCCTTGCTGGAGCGCATGAAGAGCAGATTCGGCTGTGGAAATCCGTTGGGGGTCCATATAAAGGAGCGACATGGCCTTAAAAAAACACGACAAGGAGTACAGTGAAACATGACGTTCTTCAAGTAAATTATGTGCCCAGGACTGAGGTTCCCCCAGCAGTAGTGAAATGACAAACTCCACTTTAGTAGTTTCCTAGGAGAACGTTAGGGGTTGCAGGGAGAAGTACAACTCGCATGCATTGTGAAATGCCCGAAACTTACTTCGGTCCCCGGAGAACCTCTCTGGGATAGGGACCCTTGGCTCTGGAGGCAGCATTGTTATAGACGGTGCAGAAGTGGCTTCTGTAGGTATCCTGTTGGTATCTGGATCTGTGGTGATAGCCTGGTGTTGCATTTGTCCCTCTAAGCATGCATGGTCATCCTGGAGAGACGTCACCTCTAGCGAGAGATCAGAGAGGAGTTGGCAGATCTCGGTGCAAGAGGTCCCTCTTGCAGGCTCAGGCATGGCTGTCTGATACTGACACATATCTGGGGAATGAGCCTGACGAGCAGAGGAGACCTATGGTACCGCCCTGGTTCCGGGATCACTGGGGTTGAGACAGTGACCGTAGGAGCACAGTGGGGTATGAGTGCCTGCAGAGTCTCTGAGATTGGAGATGAAGGCTAATGAGGAAGGCTGGAGTGCTGTAGGTGCGGGTCAGCAGGTGCAGGTCAGTAGATGTAGGTCAGCGGATGCTGATTAACTGGTTACCAGGATGCTGGTCAGCAGGATGCAGGTCAGCGGATGCAGGTCACCGGATGTAGTTCAGTGGACGCAGGTCACCGGATGCAGGTGCGCCTGAGAGCAACATGCGCATGCAAATGCAGGCGACAGCAGAAGAGGAGTCAGACAGGCCAGGTCATACACGGAGGATCAGTACAGGCAAAAAGCAGCAGGCAAGGAATGGTTAGATTTAAGGCTGTATTCGGCAACAGAGGATCTGGCAGACAGGTAAACAGAGCAGGTCAGGACCCGGAGATGGCAGCGGAGTCAGAAAGCCAGGTCAGTATGATGCTGATGCAGGTTCAGGATCAGGTCTTCGGATAAGATGCAGATCAGACAGCAAGGACACAGTGCTGCTGAGGGGTTTAAATAAGGCAGCCTGTTGCCAATAATTGGAATCAGTCTGCACTGTTAACCCTTAGGTGGCAGATCCCCGACAGTCATTTTCACAGTAATCAGTGAATTTTTATAGCACTTTTCGATGTAAAAATGACAATGGTTCCATTTTTTTTTCAAAATTGTCCGATATGTCAGCCATAATGTCGCAGTCACGAAGAAAAAAAAAAAAAATCGCTGATCGCCGCCATTACTAGCAAAAATTTTTTATGAAAATGCCAAAAAATGATCCCCTATTTTGTAAACGCTATAACTTTTGCGCAAACCAATCAATCGCCTATTGTGATTTTTTTTTTTACCAAAAATATGTAGAATATAAACTGAGGAAAAAAAAAAAATATATATATATATATATATATATATGGGGGGGCGTGGCTTGGCGCGCGAGGTGGATGGCTGCGTTCTAGAGGAGCTCCGTCTTTCAGGGAGAAAGGAAGCCTCATTACAACCCGTTCTTGCGGCCAAAATGTCTAGCCTTACAAAGAAAGGACACTGCAGTCGCTCCCTTCGCTCAAAAGGCACGCCAAAGGGGAAACTTACCCAAGCGAACCTGGTGAGATTTAGCTTCGGCGGGAGCGGCAAGAGTCCCAAGATGGCGCTGAACCGTGGCGCGGAGCATGGCGAAGATGGAGAGGACATAGAGGAGGACGATGAGATCTCGCTCCCAGCCTCGGAGGGCTCATCACGAGGTAACATACCTAACGATCACCCGCTGAACTACGCTATCATGACTGACATCGCCGCGGACATTAAACAGTCCTTTGCAGCGGCCATCACGGACATTAAGTCTGAACTCCTGAGACTTTCAGAGCAGATGGCGATACATGACAGGGCAGGCAAGCGGAGGGACAGGGCCTTGGTGAGGTTAGATGACATAGCGATGGCTCACTCCACTCACCTGATAACCATGAACAGACAATTAGAAGATTTGGATAACAGGGGACGCAGAAACAATGTTAAGGTGAGGGGGGTCCCCGAGTCCGTCGCCCCTGACCAAATCAAACCCGTCCTTACATCCATCTTCAATGGCCTCCTGGATAGGCCCGAGGCCTCACCCATCGAGTTCGATAGGGCGCACAGGGCCCTGAGGCCTAAAGCGCCAGATGACAGCCCGCCACGAGACATAATTTGCTGCATGCCAAACTACACTCTGAAAGAAGACATATTGAGGAAGGCCAGACAAAACGACCAAATTAACTTTAATGAATCCACCATACAGCTATTCCAAGACCTGTCTCCCATAACGCTGCAAAACAGGAGAGCCCTGCGCCCACTGCTAGAGGCTCTAAGAGGAAAGGGTCTGCCGTATAGATGGAAGTTCCCGTTTGCGCTACAAACCTCATATAACGGCAGACAATATCTGCTTAAGACCCCTGACGAGCTTCAGAAATTCTGTGAATCTGTGCAAATTGCCCCGGTGGAACTGCCTGAATGGTATGCGGAATTCCGTTTACCACCAGAAATCAACAACTATTCAGCCAAGCAGGGCCCTTCCCCTGCCAAATCTCCCTACAGGCACGGCACCCCCAGGAGAAATGCGGGTTGGAATGAATACAGCTCCCCGGCTGCTAAAAGCCCCAGGATGTGATGGTCGTGGGGTTAACCCCCAGCTCTCAACCATGACTGTCTCTTTCTTTGCATTCTCCCCCAGGACAGTACCCGCTGGGCTCCATGGATCTGCCCTCATGTTGGTTTTTTTTTTTGGTTCTCCACAACCTGCTCTGAACTTTAGATTGCAGTTTCACTTCTATGCTAGAGAAGATCTGTGTTTACCTGCCAGGTGACGGTGGTGTAGCGGACAAACCGATCGTGCTTCAAACTCTCCGGGAACTCGATATTGCCCCGCGAACACTTCTCCCATACCAACCGCACTACCGTTCCCAGTGGATGCGATGGAGGTGCAGGTGAACCCGCGGATCTATCCGCTACCCTCAATGGCTCCTAGAGCAGCGATGCCACGGATCTCTCACTTCCCGGTTAGACACCCCAGCGCAAACCCTGACTAAGGCTGGTCTCTATGGACTGAGTCTTAGTATGGTCAGACTACCAGACAGCTGGGGTTCTCTGCTCACAGACTGCCCATATTCTCACATCCACAATATCGAGCTGCCCTGAATTTGTATCAGCTCACAACACCATGTTTGCCTTTTATGCTCATCTCTTGCACTCCCCCCATCCCCTGCTGATTCAACGGTATGTGGAGCCGCGATGCTACTGTACACCCCATGACTTTCTTGCCCGCCACTGATACGCTACTGATCCTGCCATTGGATTGACCCTGGTCTTGGCTGAGCACATCGTGAATGATATCATCAGCATGCAACCTGTTTGTGCAGTTAATCTTTTATTTTCACAGGTCCATGGAGGCCGGGGAAGGACACAAGCTGTCCCCTTGTGCGAGAAGACTACAGCTGATCTGGGTTTTCAGTTTGGACATTTTTTTTTTTCTCTCTTCTAGAGCAGATAAGTTGTCTTACACTTTGTTTAGATACCACTGACAGAGCGGTTATATCGCTCCTGACCTCAAATTGTATGTTAAGATGCAAGTATGAGGCTGTCCCCCATATGGGTACCCCTGGGGAAATGTTACTTTCTGTTTTATGTTACCTTAGTTCTACACAGCAGTTTCTTACAATGGTTTGCTTGGCGCACCTACATCGGGTTGTAATGCATACTTGCTTAAAGATGCTATTAATACTTTCTCCCTGGAACCTCACGACCCTTGACATACACGTTTATAGACTTTTTTTTTTTCAACTTTGCATATCCACTTTGACACCTCCCACTTTCCCCCACTAGAGACACCAAAGGTGCACACATAGTGACACCTGATATCTCTGCGCTTTTGTAAGCGATAACCAGAGCAGGATCTCTACTTTTCTGCAAATCCCTTTTGGCCCACATACACATATCTCTCCTTTACCCCCCCCTCCCTGATTTCCCCACCCCACCCAGACCCAACCTCCATCCTTAATTTCCATTCCCCACGCAACACATCCCTGCTGGTATCTCTCACTAATACCTCTACCTTTCCCCCCCTCAAGATGTCATACTCCCACTTGGGCAAGACACCTACGATCATTTCCCACAACGTTAATGGCCTCAATGTACCCGAGAAAAGGGCAAAGCTCCTAAGAGAACTCAAAAAAACAAACCCTGCAGTAATCTTCTGTGACGCCTACGCCTTATTAAACCTAAATTAGGGAGTAGTCAGTGACAATGGAGAATTCTCAGTATAAACCACCAGTTAACTCAATATTTGTTCAGAGAGTGAGGGGTTAATATCATCACATTCTCCTGTAGACTATCTCGCATCAATGGTATCGTATATGATCTATAGGGGGAAGATGATATCTAGAGAGTCACAGTACAGACTATCACACAAGTTACTGGGAACAGAATCCTATAGAATTAGCATACACTGCATAAATAGGCAATGTCAGTTCTAGCTTGAATAGACTGATTCCTATGGTACTTGCGGTTGTGAAGGCTGTAAGATGATAAGTCTCCCAGGAGAATGTAGGCAGGGATTCAGGAGGAAGTAGAAGGTGTAGAGTGTCAGCTCTGTGGTCTAGCCCTCGGATTCCGGAAGTAGGCAGGGATTTCAGGAAGAAGTAGAAGCTGTAGAGTGTGAGCTCTGTGGTCTAGGTCTCGGAATCCTGAAGTAGGGAGTCCTGGGGTTGAGAACAACTCTCCTCCAGAAGGCAGGAGGTGAAGAGGGTCTCCAGTAGAGTCGTCCTTGATCACAGATGGCGCCGGGTGTCTAGTTCAATAACCGAACACCCAGCCGCCATCAGAGAGGGTTTAAATAGCCCGCCCAGCATGGGAACGAGCGAGCGTACTTCCGCGTTCCAGCGTGAAACGCAGGGACGCAGGGCGCACCGGAAGTGACGCTGAACAGACACTGGATGGAGCGCAGCTGTCTGAACAAGATACAGCTGCGCTCGTCTTATGTAAAATAACGCCGATGGCGTTACATACTCCCCTCCTCAAGGGGGTCCCAGAAATAGAACCAGAGGGTGATGGGCGGTCAGGGTATCTGCGGTGAAAATGCTTGATGAGTCTAGGGGCATGAATGTGAGAGGCATCTTCCCAAGAGTCATCAAGTTGGCTGTAGCCTTTCCAACGAATTAAATATTGGAGGGAAGAACCTTGTTTTTTGGAATCTAGAATTCTTTCTATTTCGTACTCGGTCTCACCTAGAACCTCAACAGGAGAAGGGGGTTGAGGAACTCTGTTAGGAAAGGGATTAGGTATGAAAGGTTTAATAAGTGAGACATGGAAAGTCGGATGTATCTTCCAATGTGAAGGTAGAACTAGTTTTACGGTGTTGTTGTTAATGAGGTGTGAAATGGTGAAAGGACCAGTAAATTGACGTCCTAGTTTCCTTGAGGGAATATTAAGACGTAAATTTCGGGTAGAGAGCCAAACTAAATCACCAACTTTGTATTTTGGGGGAGCAGTTCTACGGGAGTCGTAATATTTCTTCTGTCTTTGTTGGGCTGTACAAAGATTGACATGGAGTATTTCTGAAGTCCTCTTTAAGTTTGAGAGGTAATGTTCTACAGCAGGAACACTGTTAGGGAGAACAGAGATTGGTGCAGATTTGGGATGAAATCCATAGTTAGCGTAGAAAGGAGAAAATCCGGAGGAAGAACTGGAGGCGTTATTATACGCGAATTCAGCATGAGGAAGAAATTGGAGCCAGTCATCCTGTAAATGGGTGCAATAACAGCGTAAGTATTGTTCGAGTGTTTGATTAACCCGTTCTGTCTGACCGTTTGTCTGAGGATGATAGGCAGTGGACATACGATGATCAATTTGTAAGGCTTGGCAAAGCGCTCTCCAGAATCTGGAAATGAATTGGGTGCCGCGGTCTGAGATAATCTGGGAAGGGAGGCCATGTAACTTGAGAACATTCTCTAAGAAGGCTTGTGCGGTCTCGAGAGAGGTTGGTAACTTCTTTAATGGAATGAAGTGAGCCATCTTTGTTAATAAGTCGACTGTAACCATAATCGTGTTGGCACCTTGAGACCTGGGGAGGTCGACTATGAAATCCAGGGAAACAACATCCCAGGGTCTTTCCGGAATAGGAATAGATGTAAGAAGACCATAAGGTGGCTTCCTGGAATGTTTGTTGGTAGCACATATGACGCATGAATTAACATATTGAGTGACAGTGTGTGAGAGCTTAGGCCACCAGTAATCTCTTTTAATTAAGTGAATGGTCTTACTAATTCCTGGATGACCTGCTAGTGGAGCATCATGAAGTTGTTTGAGAAGAGTAGTTTGCAAAGCGGGAGGAACGTAAACTTTATTATTGAATGTATATAGCCCGTTAGAATGTTTTTTGAGACCCGGAGGCACCTCATTAGGGAGAGATTGGAGAAGTAAGTGTAAGAAGGGAACAGAAGCTCCAATGAAGCGATCAAGTGGAATTATCGAGGAGGGAGGAGTCTCAATTGTGTGATTGTCATGCATTCGTGACAATGAGTCAGCTTTGACATTTTCTGTACCAGGACGATAGGAGATGTTGAAATCGAACCTGTCAAAGAATAAACTCCACCTAACTTGGCGGGAGGATAGGGTCTTGCAGGCCTTAAGATGTTGCAAATTGCGATGATCTGTAAGGATGGTGATGGGATGTTTAGAACCCTCCAGAAGATGTCTCCAATTACTCAAGGCATCCTTTATGGCGAGGAGTTCTTTCTCTCCAATAGGATAGTTCATCTCGGCAGGTAGTAGAGTCCTGGAATAGAAAGCCACCGGATGCAGAGGATCCGAAAGAGTAGATCGTTGGGAAAGCACAGCACCCAAGGCAAAGTGCGAGGCATCTACCTCCAATGTGAAGTGACAATGTGGGTTAGGAAGTTGTAGAATTGGAGCGGAGGTGAAACTGGATTTCAAGAAGTCAAAAGATCGTTGTGCGTCGTCCGACCAGGAGAAAGGTGTCTTAGAACTAGTGAGACTGTTTAGTGGTTTCACAATCGCTGAGAAGTCTTTAATAAACTTTCTGTAGTAATTTGCAAATCCGAGGAACCGTTGTAATGCTTTTCTGGAATGGGGAACGGGCCAGGACAAAATGCACTCTACTTTCGATGATTCCATCTGTATTCCATTTGGAGTAATAAGATACCCAAGGAAAGAGATGCTGCGTTGACTGAAAACACATTTTTCAAGTTTGGCATATAATGAATGTGTTCTCAGTCTAGCCAAAACCCAACGGACATGTTTGATGTGTTCTTCAGGAGAATCTGAGTAAATTAAGATGTCGTCCAAATAAATAACGACGCAAACGTCTAACAAGTCTCGAAAAATGTCATTGATAAACCATTGGAATGTAGCGGGTGCATTGCATAAGCCAAAGGGCATTACCATATATTCAAAAAGCCCATAACGTGTCTTAAAGGCTGTTTTCCACTCATCGCCTGAGCGGATTCTCACAAGATTGTAGGCACCCCTAAGATCTAGTTTAGTGAAAAGTTTTGAGGTTTGAAGACGCTCGATGAGTTCCGGAATTAATGGTAGTGGGTATCTATTTTTTATGGTGATGTTATTGAGTGCACGGTAGTCAATGATTGGTCGAAGTGAGCCATCTTTATTCTTTACGAAGAAGATTGCAGCACTTGCTGGGGAAGTTGAAGGTCTGATGAAACCTTTTTTAAGGTTCTCATCGATGTAATCCTTGAGGTGTACAAGTTCTGGTTGGGATAATGGATAGATTCTTGCCGTAGGAATAGGACTGTCAGGTATAAGGTCTATGGGGCAGTCATAGATCCTATGTGGGGGAAGTTTGTTTGCCATGGTCTTGCTGAAAACATCCGCAAAGTCATGTAAATAACCTGGGAGATCAGAAGGGTAGTTGTTTGTGATAGAGGTGGAACATATAGGATAACAACTGTGCTTACAGTGAAAGGACTGTAGATCTAGGGAACTAGTGGACCATAGGAAGGTTGGCTGATGAATACGCAGCCATGGTATTCCGAGAATTATTGGGAATATAGGTGATGAGATCACATCAAAAGCAAGGGTCTCAGTGTGACCAGAAGCACAAGTGACGAGAAGGGGGGAAGTTTGCAGGGATATAGGACCTGTTGAGGCACTAGAACCATCAATAAAAGTGAGTGACACAGGGGTATGCTTGGACACACAGGGTATTTTATTAGATTCTACAATCTTTGAATCAATAAAGTTGCCACAGGCTCCGCTGTCGACCATTGCATCAATGGAAATCCTTTCTAGACCCCACTGTAAAGTAAGAAGAATGATAATGTAGCGGTTTGAAATAGTACCAGTAAAGTTAAGCTTGGTAAGTTGGTGTTTACTTTTTTTACCTTCGGAATTCCTCTTGAGAAGGGGACAAGAGGAGACAACGTGGTCAGGGGCAGAGCAATACAAACAGAGGTTTTGGTCTCTGCGGCGTTGTTTTTCAGCTGCGGTTAGTGGGCCTTTAATCGCACCGAGTTCCATAGGAAGCTCCTTGGGGGGAGATCTGGCTCTCCTGAAAGGTGTGGGAAGAAATGCATTTGCACGTTCAGCTCTTCTTTCGCGGAGACGACGATCGATAGAAATGGAGAGTTGCATTAGGTCCTCTAGAGATGTTGGAAGTTCTATGCGTGCAATCTCGTCCTTTAAAGCTTCTGTCAAGCCAAGCCGGAATTGGTTCCTTAGTGCAATATCTGACCACTGGGTCTCTCTGCACCAACATTTGAATTCTGAAATGTAGTCTTCCACTGGTCTTTTCCCTTGCTTGAGGTTTCTGATGGAATTCTCAGCGGTTAACTGTTTATTGGGATCCTCGTAAAGGAGGGACATTTCAGTGAGGAAGGTGTCGAAAGCCCCCAGGAGATCACCATGCTCTTCTAGATAGGCGTCGGCCCAGACTCTAGGTTCACCCCGAAGATATGAGATAAGGGTGAGAATTCTTACCCTATCAGAATGATAGGTACGGGGACGTAGTTCAAACATCAACCGACATGAACTAATAAATTGGCGAAAAAATTTCCTGTCTCCAGAGAAAGGTTCAGGTGCACATACTTTTGGTTCAGGTCTCTCTCTGGCCTGGGCAAAATTCTGTTGGCGGAGGGCTTCATTCTCTAAACGTATCTCATTTAGAGAGTTAGTGAGGGTATCCACCCTTTGTGTTAGTCCCACTAAATGATTTGTTAGATCTGCGGGATCCATCTAGATTTTATTTTTATGGTTCGGTTATTCTGTGACGCCTACGCCTTATTAAACCTAAATTAGGGAGTAGTCAGTGACAATGGAGAATTCTCAGTATAAACCACCAGTTAACTCAATATTTGTTCAGAGAGTGAGGGGTTAATATCATCACATTCTCCTGTAGACTATCTCGCATCAATGGTATCGTATATGATCTATAGGGGGAAGATGATATCTAGAGAGTCACAGTACAGACTATCACACAAGTTACTGGGAACAGAATCCTATAGAATTAGCATACACTGCATAAATAGGCAATGTCAGTTCTAGCTTGAATAGACTGATTCCTATGGTACTTGCGGTTGTGAAGGCTGTAAGATGATAAGTCTCCCAGGAGAATGTAGGCAGGGATTCAGGAGGAAGTAGAAGGTGTAGAGTGTCAGCTCTGTGGTCTAGCCCTCGGATTCCGGAAGTAGGCAGGGATTTCAGGAAGAAGTAGAAGCTGTAGAGTGTGAGCTCTGTGGTCTAGGTCTCGGAATCCTGAAGTAGGGAGTCCTGGGGTTGAGAACAACTCTCCTCCAGAAGGCAGGAGGTGAAGAGGGTCTCCAGTAGAGTCGTCCTTGATCACAGATGGCGCCGGGTGTCTAGTTCAATAACCGAACACCCAGCCGCCATCAGAGAGGGTTTAAATAGCCCGCCCAGCATGAGAACGAGCGAGCGTACTTCCGCGTTCCAGCGTGAAACGCAGGGACGCAGGGCGCACCGGAAGTGACGCTGAACAGACACTGGATGGAGCGCAGCTGTCTGAACAAGATACAGCTGCGCTCGTCTTATGTAAAATAACGCCGATGGCGTTACATCTTCCTTCAGGAAACCCACTTCAAGGGACCAAACCCCCCTAAACTTACTAACAACTTCTTCACCAAGGCATTCCACGCCACAAACCCTCTAGCAAAAACGAAAGGAGTCTCTATTATACTGAGTAAGCGGGCCCCATTTGAAGTCTCCAGCCAATTGGCCGACCCAGAAGGTAGATTCCTCTTTCTCAAAGGTTCTTGGAGGGGCAAGCCAGTCACCCTGGCAAACGTGTATTTTCCTAATTCTGCCCATATTACATTCTGCACCAAAATTATCTCGGAACTCAAGTGGTTCGCAGAGGGTTGTATTGTATTGGGTGGAGACTTCAATATACCATTATCTCCCTCTCTGGACTCCTCCACTGGTCACTCCCATGTGTCCTATAGGGTCCTCAGGAGGATCAAGACCCTACTTCAGTCACTCAAACTCGTAGACTCCTGGAGACTCCTACACCCCACTGATAAGGACTACTCTTTCTATTCTCCCCCCCACAAGAAATATTCTAGACTAGATTTAATTTTCATTTCTCAAAGAAATCTTCAGGCACTCTCAAGGGCTGAAATAGGCATCATCGCATTCTCTGACCACGCCCCAGTAGCCGTCACGTTAACACTAGGAACTAAACAAAGATCGCAGTTTAACTGGAGGCTTAACGCCTCTTTGCTTACAGACCAGGTTATTCATGACAGTATTAAAGACTCTATCGACACGTACTTCAGGCTAAATAAAGACTCTGATACGGACCCACTCAACAACTGGGAGGCACACAAGAGTGTAATAAGGGGTGAATTTATCAGCTGGGGAGCGAGGCGCAAAAAAGAAAGGACAGGCGAGATCACACGCCTTTCAAACACCATAGCCTCACTCGAGACACTCCATAAGAAATCACTCTCTGACGCAGTGTTAGATGATCTGACCAGACACAGGAAATCCCTCACACAAATACTGACTTTCCAATCCCAAAAATCCCTGTTTTTCAAAAAAAGCATCTTTTATGAAAAGGGAGACAAGGGGGGGAAACATCTGGCCAGGGCCCTCAAAGATGCCACATTGGCGAATCAAATTTTTTCGATCCGAAATAGCTCTGGCACTCTCGAATACGCCTCTGAAAAAATAGCCACGATTTTTCATGATTTTTATGCGGGCTTGTATGACCTCCAACCCCAACACAGGCCAACCCACATCCACACCTCCAAAGAAGACACGATACGACAGTTTTTGACCGATAGCAGACTCCCTTCGCTCCCTCCCGAAGATGTTTCCAAACTAAATGAACCCATTACTATCACCGAAGTACAACAAACAATTAAGGACCTGAAGTCGGGGAAGAGCCCAGGGCCCGACGGTTACACGTCACAATATTACAAAACTTACTCTCTCACCCTCACTGATCCCCTACTCAAAGCCCTAAACCACCTGGCAAAGCAAACGCACGACTCTAGATCCCTACTCTCGGCCCACATAGCTGTAGTGCCAAAACCTGACAAGGACCACACTGAAGCTGCAAACTACAGGCCCATATCCCTCTTGAATTTGGACATAAAAATATTAGCAAAAATCCTAGCCAATAGACTCAAACCCCTCCTGTCCAGAATAATAGGCCCTGAACAGGTCGGCTTTATGCCCGGCAGGGAGGCGAGAGACAACATAACTAAATCTTTAAACTTGATCCATTACACACATGTCTCGAAAACCGAAGGCCTTCTCCTGTCCACTGACGCGGAGAAGGCCTTTGATAGGATTTCTTGGGAGTACCTGTTCGCAACATGCTCACATATAGGTCTTAATGGGAATATCGCGAATTGGATTAAGGCCCTCTACCAAAACCCAACCGCTCAGATTAAAGTTAACTCTACTCTATCAAACCCCATTAACATACGGAATGGCACTCGCCAAGGCTGCCCCCTGTCCCCTATTCTCTTTATTTTATCCCTGGAACCTTTAATTCGGACTGTTAACCTTTCACCTGACGTTAGAGGCCTTACCATTGGAGATAGAGAATTTAAACTGGCAGCATACGCGGACGACCTCCTCTTCTTTATTACACAACCACACATCTCCATGCCGAATCTATCCAAAATATTTAAAACATTCGGGTTTATTTCAAACTTTAAGGTCAACCCAACCAAATCCGAGGCATTAAACCTTAACCTCCCCCCAGATAAACTCAACTCACTTAAACAAAACTTCAAATTTAAGTGGGAAAAGGATTCAATGAGGTACCTAGGAATCAAACTCACGCCTGATCTAGACTCCTTGTTCAAGACTAACTTTCTACCACTACTGAATGCGATCTTCGGGGACCTGAAGAAGTGGAACTCCAAATTCTTCTCCTGGTTCGGAAGGGCGGCCATCTTGAAGATGGTGGTGCTCCCTCGCTTACTGTACCTCTTCAATGCCCTTCCAATTCATATCCCGAACTCGTTTTTTGCCAGGCTACAATCAGCCCAACGGGGATTTCTTTGGTCAAACAAAAAATCGAGAATCTCACTGGAAACTCTTAAACTTTCTAAAAGCAGCGGAGGCCTGGGCCTTCCAGACTTCAGAAAATATCATTTCGCTTCTCATATTACAAGGGTAATAGATTGGCACTGTAATGGCTCCAACAAAGATTGGGTACAACTGGAGTTAACCTTTTCCCCACAACCTCTCCTTTACTACCCCTGGACCATTCACTCTAAATCCTTCAAAAATACCACCAACCCTCTGATAGCCAACACTTTAAAAATCTGGCACAAATTGGCTGACACATATGACTTAGCTTCGGTCCCAGGCCCCCTGACGCCACTCATGGGGAACCCTGACTTCCCTCCGGGACAAAACCAAAGGCTACTTCCATTCCCTACTCCCCCCAAACGATTCCTGACCACCCACTGTATTTCAGGAAATTCGGTTAAATCTCTTCCCTCTCTCCAGTCCGAATTTGGTAACTCTGCACCTACTCCGTGGTTCTACTTGCAGCTCCGGAGCTTCCTGTTGAATAGCAGCCACAAAACTTCTTACATTCAGAGACTAACACCCCTAGAAGAGCTCTGCCTCAAGAGGTCTCCTGTCACTAAAACCACTTCCATGGCATACAAATGGCTGAATTCGCAGGACTCTCTGAGCTCGAGCAGGCACAAGGAGAAATGGGAGAGAGACCTAGGTAGACAAATTACTGACCGACAGTGGGAAAAGGCCTGCATATTCACACACAAATGCTCTTTGAGTACCAAACACCAAGAAACTTCCTACAAGATTCTTACGCAATGGTATATTACTCCTGTGAAAGCTCATACATGGTCCCAGACGATCTCTGACACCTGCTGGCGTTGTAAAACCGACATAGGCACCTTCCTACACATGTGGTGGGGATGCCCCCTGATCCGCAGTTTCTGGGATGAGGTAACCTCATGGATCAAGCACATAACTGATACGACACTTACTCTGGATGCTGCAGCGTGTTTGCTGCATATAAATTCCTTCTCAATTAAGCGCTATAAAACGTCCCTAACCAGACACCTGCTCACAGCGGCAAAATCCTTGATTTCATTATACTGGAAATCAGATAAAGTCCCAGGGGTCAGAGACTGGCTGAATAAAGTAAGATATACGTACAAGATGGAGGAACTAGTGGCCATGAAAAATGAATGTAGTTCCGCTTTCATTGAGGTCTGGTCTCCATGGGTGGCATTCACATATACAAAAGAGTATGAATCGCTTTCTCCTTGTTAAGATGGTTACCAAGGATCATAGCCTCGAGGCCTGTTATTGAAAGTTTTGTTCTTTAACTACTGCAGAACATAATACCTACTAAGAAATCCACATGTGAAATGACTGTGCACACTGTGTTGCCCCCCTCACCTGTCCCCCCCCTCCTTCACTACCTTTTTCCTCCCCCCACCCACCTACCCTTTGCCTATATATCCCCTCTGTTCCTTCTCTCCCCATTTCAATTTGTGTCATATATAAGTTCACCTTATAAGATATGAACCGTTATTTTTACTATTCAAGTTGTCCAATATTTGCTTTATATGAATGTTACTCTTTGTTGCTTGTTGTACAATCTTACATTTGTGCTAATAAACCTCGGATTGTGAAAAAAAAAAAAAAAAAAATATATATATATATATATTTTTTTTTGGGGGATATTTATTATAGCAAAAAGTAATAATAAATAGTCGCCCTATTTTTGTTTATAGCACAAAAAATAAAAACCGCAGAGGTGATCAAATACCACTAAAATAAAGCTCTATTTGTGGGAAAAAAAGGACGAAATGAGCTGCACAGTGGAGGCAAGTATGATATGTTTTTCTTACTTAAAAAATAAATAAAAAAAGTGACTTTACAACCCCTTAAATTGCCTTTTGTATTTTACAAACAATGATTATAGAATAGTCCATCATAAGCTGAATTTTTTGGGGGTAGGTTAAGCCATAATACCCTAATAAACATGTTAGGATCTTACCTGTAAGGAGTACTGTTTGTTCATCCAGTTAGAGGACAAAGGACCTCCCCAAGTGTGAATATTCCCCATTCTACCCCAAGCCAAGAATGCTGGGCCAGTGAAAAATTCGTCAACTTCTTTTTGAGTCAACCCTAAAGACAAATATACCTATAATAAAAAAAGTTGGAGGTCAACTTCACTTTCATGAAAAAAAACAACAATAGCAAATAAAATAAAATTATTATATATTTAGATAGATAGACAATTGCTAAACAAGCCATATTGCCATTATTAAAAATGACTTTTTTGTTTTAATCTGCAGCACTGTAATTTTCTATAAAATCCAATGCAATATGGCAACAGAGGCCTTCCATACACAGTGTACAGAATGCACCCAGAAATGTAATTTCCTGCTTGTGTGATTGGCTCACAAATTTTCCCAGAAATCAAATTTTGGTGGAATACTCCCAAAGAGCTTCTTATTAATCACTGATTAATAATGAAATGAAAGTGTTATTCAGATTCACTCTGCAGACAACAAATGTTATTTCTTCAGGAGCAAAAACAGGTAGCAAAAGTTTATTAAAATCTTTGCAATATACAATACATTGGTCACCAGGAGGAGATTGTTTTTTCTCAACTGAGTGGAGTCAATCCTTTTTTTTTTTTTTTTAAAGTCAGCAGCTACAAATACTGCAGGTTGCTGACTTTTAAAATAAGGACACTTACCTGTCCAGGGTGCCTGCAATGTCGGCTCTTGGGTGCTGCTGCCGCCATTTTCGATAAGGGAATCAGGAAGTGAAGCCTTGCGGCTATACTTCCTGGTTCCCTATTGCACATGTGCGAGTCGCGCTGCGCGATCTGAATGGACCTGCATGTCTCCCAGAAGACAGCAGGGCACACGCGCCCACCGCAAGCTCTGTGAGAGTCTCGCGGAGCGGAAGAACGGGGAAATGCTGATGGTAAACAAGCATTTCCCCAATTTTCCTAGTAAGAGGACACTGATCACAGCTCCCTGTAATCAGAAGCAGTGATCAGCTTTGTGACACACATAGCCCAGCCCCCCTACAGTTAGAACACATCCCTAGGAAACACTTAACCCCTTTAGCGCTCCCTCCTGGATAACCCCTTCACTGCCAGTCAAATTTACACAGTAAGAGGAACACAAAAAGTGTAGCGCTAAAATTATGTGAGGGATAAGCATATAACACTGCAAAGCATCATACACAACATGAAATGAAATAACATATGTGATAAGTGAACCATCACATAAATTAATCACCAAGTGTTCAAACGATCATATCAATAGATATGAATGGAATGATTAAATCAAAGTGTCCAAACAAACATAATGATGAGTGAAGGAGATTTTTGATAGCAGATCCACCACCAAAGAAAAAGTGGGAGGCTTACCGGAAAGCGTGGACTCAACCAAGTTTACACTTAATGAGTCACTAGGGCTTAATGTGATGGTATCCGGACATCAACCTTCCATTGGGAAACAGGGATGGGTTTTGAATAGGGACCAAATCTTCATGTAATAGATAAGGGACCAAAAAATTGCAGTAGTACCAGGACCGATACATATGACTCTTCAATTCTTTGCAAAGGATCCAAAAATGCTCAGATGCCACAATTATGGGAGGAAAGAAATGGATGCAGACATTGTAAAAAAAAGAGCGACAACTTTGAAAAAAAGCAATATTTTTTACTTTTTAATATAAAATATTTATCCCCCAAAAACATATAAAAAAAACATATTTTTTTTTCCTCAGTTTAGGCCGATACATATTTGTGACGGTCGTCGAACATATCTCTGCCATCCATTCCCTTCTTCTCCCATAAAAGAAATCACCCAATATTCCCCGACTAGGAATCTCCCTGGAATCGCTGAATAATCCACACATGAGCCATGGCTTAATGCTGAATGTAACAGGACACACTTTATTGAAAGTACACAGCACACTTTATACAGGATTTGGAACATCCCGCCCCCAACAACCGCTTTCTTATTGGTCCATTGTAAAGTATGCAGTCTTCACTCTGGTCCTCTAAAAACCATGCAAATGAGGACTTGAAAATGTCTCAGCAGAGATTGGTCCCAAAGCTTGAATAGCCTGAATATGTGTGTTCAGACAAAGGCCCCAGGGGGTCAATCAATGTACACAATAGCCAGCCACAGAACAATGGAACTGTCTGGAGACCAGAGACAGGGCAGAAGTCATGTACACCTGATAATAGAAAGGCTTTAAATAGGGTTATCACACAATGGACAATAAGTATCACTTATGAGTCTGTTGACCTGGCTGGGGTTCAGAATAAAATCTGTAATACATGAATTAGGATTTCATGTAGAAACACTTCAGTATTTCATGGTCCATGACATTACTCCCCCTGGGAAATAGTTCAACATCCGCAGTGGGACCCAAACGGGTCACTCGAGGATGTTGGGCAAGTAGTCTTAAGGTTCCAGGACTGTCTGCCAGGATAACCCATCCGCCTTCCTGCTTTGAGGCCCTGGCCCATATTCGGACGGCAAGAGGCTCGCATTCAGTCCTCTCCATGCCACGCTAAAAAAAAAAAAAAAAAAAAAAACGCTGAAAAAAATAAATTGCAACCACGCAATCTCGGCCCAGGAACCTGACACCTGTTGAGACCATTGCAACCACACAAAATCGTCTCAGCAGCCTGACACCCTTGTTGAGACCCTTGCTAACGCAATACCGTCTCAGCAGCCCCACACTCATTGAGACCCTTGCAGCCTCCCACTCGATAAAGACCTTTGTGACCACGCAGTCTCACCCCAGCAACCTGGCATTCATTAAGATCCTTGCAGCCAGGCAAATGGTCTTAGGCCTCATGTACACTGCTGTTGGTAAACGGATGTTTAGGAACACTTGGGTGTTTTTTCACCTGCCCCCAATCTCTCCTCTGTTATCTTACCAGTACATCTACACAGGGTCCCCAATCTCTTCTCCGTGTTATCTTATCAGTACAACTTCACAGGATCATTATAGTCATTTCTAGGCAGTTAAGTTAGAAACCTTCCTGGGAAAAAAAAATGGGTTCAGTCGGATGTTCAGAGGCATTCGAAACACCAATGCCTTGTGGTGGAAGTTTGAAGATGTATTCAATATGTGTTGCCATATTGGCACCCAGTCTTGACACTTCCCCCAACCCGCTCTAATTAGAACTGATTGGGACAGTCTGAGGCTGGTTGAGATGCACTTCCTGACTTGGAGACGGGTGCTTGAAGAGTGAGTGTCGCCGGCGCAAGGGTCCCTGTGTGATGCACAGATATTCGCCTGCGCAATGCGTCACTTTGCAGGCACACTATTGGTTTAGTGGATGTGTGCTTTTGCCCACTGTGTCTGATCAACATAAATATGATGGTATGAGCATACAGCTGCATATAGGCTCCCCTTATCAGGAACTGTGTTCATTTAGTTATTGTATTATTTCTGTATCATACTGTGTTATTGTACTATCATATTGTGTTATTATTGTGTTATTACTGTAATGAATCCCTGTTAGAAGGGTTTATCTGTGCTGACATCACTTCCTGTAGAGGAGGTCACATGCTGTGACATGACTTCCTGTGGTCACATGCTGTGATCTCGTCCAATCAGAGGTGGTCTGTGAAATCTATTGTCTTAATAAAACTGCCTGTAGAGGGTGTCGGCAGCAGTGATGCTGGGGAGCGATGGATGAGAGCAAGCTGTTGTAATGTCTCTTGACTTGTATGGATGGGCATAGAATGGATGGTGAGTAAATCTTTTAGCTTAAACATGGCATTATTTCATTTAAGATGGGGAATGTGCTTTAGAGCACATGGCAAGATGGCGGTGTGCTTTGCACACCCCCAGATTGCCACCACAGCCTGTAATGGCTTGTAAACACCGCCAGACGTGGTAACTAATGTTTACCAGTGTTTCATTCACAGTCGTTTTTCATAAAACAAATTAAAAAAAAGGAATATTGTCTCAGCAACTTGCCACTTATTGAGACCCCTGCAAATGTAATATCATCTCAGCTACCTCACACCCGTTCAGACATTTGCAGCCATACATAGTCATCTCAGCAGCCCGACACTCACTTGAGACCATTGCAAACGCAACATCATCTCAGCAACCCCTCACTTGTTGAGACCCGTGCAACCGCACAAGGCCATCTCAAAACAACCTCATAATCATCGAGACCTTTGCAACCGTGCAATATCGTCTCAGCTAACCAGACTGAGACCATTGCTACCACGTAATGCCATCTCAAAACAAACCTCATAATCATCGAGACCTTTGCAACCGTGCAATATCGTCTTAGCAAACCAGACTGACACCCTTGCAAACACACAATGCTGTCTCAAAACAAACCTTCATACTCGAGGCCCCTGCAACCACACAATATCATCCCAGCAACCTGACACTCACCGACACCCTTGCAATCACATAATATTGTCTGCAGTAGTATAAAACACTTTGCAGCGCGCACCACGTGCAAACCCGAATACAAACTAAACTTGCAAACACACCTCAGTGACAAACAATCTGCCACACAAACACACAGTGGCACCTAGTTGGCCATTCATCTTTAGTGGCACGCGGGCCACTCATCTTTTCCCTGTATTTTTCCCTGCAGTTAGTTCAGGTTTCCATCCAGCACCAGCGAGTGCACGTTGGTCTGCGAGTGCACGTTGGTCAGCGAGTGCACGTTGGTCAGCAAGTGCACGTTGGTCAGCGAGTGCACGTATATCGTCTTGTTGAGCACCTGTGTATTGTCTCGATTTTTTCACACCAATGCAAGATCCAGACCAAGTTCTCAAACTAGACCAAGCATCAGTAGCAGACTTTAGCTATGTGGGACAACTTCCCCACCTGATAGAACAGCATTTCAATCTTCATCCCGGCAGTGTCAGCTGAGCCACCACAGGCTTTTGCGTGCATTTTTCGTCCGCCACTGGTTCTCCAAACCTTGGCCCCCAGAAATTCTCTTAAATTTCTGCTTCACCCAGTCTTCATCACGCCTCGTGCTGTACCCCATTGTGGCAGCTGCCCAGGTCTGGGGCCACGACTTAATCAATTAAGGTAGATCAAGCCTCTCCCCATCATGTCCTTCCTGCACAGGCTCGCACAGCTGTCACTCCGTCACCAGTTTAATATCTTCTGTAGACATATTCCAGGCAAATGCAAAATCACAGCTGATGCTCTGTCCCATTCCAACCTTACTTACTTTTCCAGCAAGAGCCTGGAGCCGACCCAATAACCATCCCTGTCCCACCCTGGTCATTGCCGACGATGGACTGAAGTAGCATCTCACCAACTCAACCCAGCTTATTAACCACTCCTTGGCACGCAACACACTGAAGGCCTATCACACTGCTTGGAACACTAACCGCTAATTTTTGGCCACTTGCCTCGGAGCAGCAATAGGCAACGTTAGACACGTCCTAGTCTTCATATCGTATTGCCACACGCAGCTGACCCTTTCTCACAATACTATCACGCCATATCTAGATGGCGTCCAGCATTTCCTGTCCCTGCAGGACCCCAGTAAACTGCCAGTATCCTCGAGCCCATGCAGTCAAGTCCCTCCTACAGGGCATACAAAAGCACCAACCTGTAGTCAGTGGCAAGCGCCTACCTTTCAAGAGTGCCCTCTTTAGGGACATGTCTGAAATCCTTACTCGTTCCCCATTTAGGGCCTTGCCCAGCATAGTCACCCAAGCAACCATCTACCAGGCCTTCTACGGTTCCCTACGACCTAGTGAATTACAGTCAGTGGCTCCGGCAGTCAGACACTGCTCCGACGCCACCCGACTCGCTTTCGAACCCCTACACTCTGCAAATGCAATAAACCAGCCCCGGGGGTTGACATCAACCTGTTTCAGACTAACAATGCCTGACGCCCAGTGACGGTGCTCGACCAACTACTGCTCCATCTACCCAGCCAATCTGATGGTAGCTTGTTGCTACACTTTCTAAACCAGCTCCCTGAGTGGCAGCCAGTTTGTCAAGCATGTCAGAATCCTAAGCAACTTGGGCTTCAAACCCCAGTCAGTTCTCTGGACATTCTTTCCGAATTAGAGCAGCCTCAACTGCCTCCCAACAGGGAGTACCAGACCACATAATCAAGATACCAGGCTGATGGGAAGTCTTCTTGTTTTTCCACATACATCCCAAATCCTCAGGAAGAAATGACACAAGCCTTTACCAAGCTGGCTCAATAAATACAAGAAATCAATATAACCCATTTCCCTATCTGAGTCTTTTGCCCCCTTTTCTTGGCATACTGACCAGACCACCAAGGCACACTTCAGGTCTATTTATGTTGTAAGTCTTGTCGCGTGTTTATGTGATCCACATCACTCTCAGTCAGAGGGCCACGACCATAAATGGTGGCGTGAGTTTATGGGAGGAGCCCGGAGGGTATTTAAGCAGCCCACTCACACATGCTCTTTGTCAGTTCAGTGTGCAGTACTACACGTCACTGGGCCGACTCTTCCCAGCTCACCTCATGTCCATGAGTCTGCGCATTCAATCGCATTCAACACCCTCCCGCCCTTCCCTTTTTAATTGCACTTCTCAGCATATCCTTCTTCAAATAACTACCTATTACTTACTTTGGGTATGCCCCCTTTTCATGGCATACTGACCAGACCACCAAGGCACACTCCAGGTCTATTTATGTTGTAAGTCTTGTCGCGTGTTTATGTGATCCACATCACTCTCAGTCAGAGGGCCACGACCATAAATATATAATCTCTATTGTTTCTATATTCATATCTTTGAATACCTACCAGGTACAGTCTGAGAACATGCAGATTATTGTCCAGCCTGAATTTAGCTTTGAAATTAATATAACATTTTGGATGCCCAGTCTTCCTAGGAGAGGTTTAGCCAGCCACTGTAGTTGCATACAAACATCCTATAGTAGCCAGCTGTCTCGACGAATGACATAACCTGGTTCTTGCTTTGAGGGGTAGCCCAGGCCATGTCCGGTCTCGGATTTTAGGGTGCCTCCTCCTACCTGGGTGTCCCAAGTACTCCTTCCTGGGTGTCCCAAGTACTGGACATCAATCATCCCTATCTGAAACTTACTGGGTTTGACAGTCAGATTGTCTGTGACAGGTGTCATCCAGGTAGGCTACTGCGGATTCCAGCCCCTCCAGCAAGTCATTCAAGACTCTCTAGAAGGTAGCTGGGGCATTATTCATCCCAAATGGCATTATGGTAAATTCGAACAAGCTGAATGAGGTGATGAAGACAGACTTTTCCCGAGCCCCAGGTGCCAGAAGAATTGTCCAGTACCCACTGCTCAGATCAATGACTGTGATATAGCGGGCAGCCATCAGCCTATGCAACATCTCCACAATCCAGGGGCATGGGGTGGGAGTATGCAGTGGTGATGTCATTCAGATTCCTGTAGTCCACACATATCCTGGTTGTCTGATCCTTTTTAAAGGACCTGGACTACTGGGGATGCCCAGGCACTGTGGGACTTCTGAATCCCCCCAAGCTGCAGCATTTCCTCAAACTCCCTTTTAATGTCAGCCAGCACATCCAGAGAGATGCAATAGGTTGTCTGTTTAGTGGCCTGAGGAGGCGGCGCCTCAGGAACACATTGCGGCTCAACTCCATCTTGATTTGGTCTCTTGCTAGCTCTGTGAGAGCAGGTGTGAGAGCAGGTGGATATTTACGCCCATATGGCAGGTCTGAGCTCATCTCCACAGTGGTCTTTTCATCCCTCGTGGCGGCTGACTGCTTGATTGGTGATCCACATCCACATTGTGTTTAGCTTGCAAGATACTTTTATGTAAGTGTATCTGGAAAAAGTGTTACTTGCTTTTACTATAATGCCGCATACACACGGTCGTTTTTTGTGCTGAAATAAAACAATGTTTTAAAAAACGTAATTTAAAATGATCGTGTGTGGGCAAAACATAATTTTATGTCTTCAAAAAAACGGGCAAAAAAAAATTCGAACATGCTTGAATTTATGTAGTTTTTCAGAATGTCGTCTTTTGTTTCACAAAAAATGATCGCTTTTAAAACCGCGCAAGCTCAGAAGAGACGGGAGCTTCAATGGAACAGAGTGCCGTTGAAAGTGTTTTACGTAACTGTGCTTTGCAAGAGCATTTTCAGAAAACGATGGTGTGTAGGCAACATCGTTTTTTAAAATGAAGTTTGAAAAATGTTGTTTTGTTTCGTGAGATAAAACAACATTTTTTTACATCACAAAAAGTGATCGTGTGTACGCGGCATTACACTGACCCAGGTGCCTTCTTTCTGCTGTTTTTGTACATTGGGATGATGTGCCCCTGGGTCCACCTGGTGGACATCAAGGTGTGCAATTCCAGGTTTTCCAGTAAATCTGCTACCATATTTAGACTAAAAAAGAAAAAAGAATGGAGGGCGCACCGACCTAGTGTGATACTGTTACACAATTTTTATTAAAATACTAAAATCAATAGTTATACTCACAAAATGAGTTAAAAACAAGCCTTAAAAGACAATCCAACAGCGCCAGCAGAACAGACCACCGGGGCTCTGAGGAAAGGGGTACGCCCCCGAAACGTAAGCCTAGCCTGATTATCGGTCAGATACCTTTTTAGACTGAAGCAACCGTCCTGTTCTGCTGGCGCTGTTGGATTGTCTTTTAAGGCTTGTTTTTAACTCATTTTGTGAGTATAACTATTGATTTTAGTATTTTAATAAAAATTGTGTAACAGTATCACACTAGGTCGGTGCGCCCTCCATTCTTTTTTCTTTTTTAGTTCCTTTGAATTCCCACGATTCTAAGGAGGGCTGCAAGACTTTGGAAAGACACTGTACAATTGAATTGTATGTCCCCATAAGCAAGAAATACCGGGGCGCAGGAGATTTATATTGTTTTACCATATTTAGACAGCACTCTCCCCAGCCCAGGTACATAAATGGGGGTAAGATTGGAGTTGATCAGGAGGTCTGAGTCTACCTCCCTGGTGTCAGTTAGCAGGTGTAGAAGTGGATAAGCCTGCTGCAGACCAGCATGACAAAGGCCGTGTGCTCATGATGGACTTTGAACATGTTCCCATGGGGGGGCGTGACCAGCACGGCATGTGAGCAGACATGTGTTCACAAAGCTCCCGCAGACATCTGACCGCAGCTAGAAATACCCCAAAGTGCTTCCCCCCCCAAAGATATGAGGTACTATGCCCAGAAACTGGCAGGGAAACCCAGCACAGTGGACACACAGCCCCTGGATGACTGTGCCGCGCCCAGTGACACCGACACAGAGGAGGGAGAGAGCATGTAGGGAGCGAGGGCCATGATGGATCAGGCTGGGAGCAGCTCTAACTCAGTGGATGTGTCGGATGAAACTGAAGTGGAGTGGGGAGACCAGCACACGCTGGCTGCTATATTGAAAGCCTTGAAGTGTACAGCGTCTGTGAATGGCCTGCAGCTCAGATTTGAGAGCCTGGAGGAGGAGGTGTGCCTGATCAGACAGGATATCCAGAAGATGAGGGAGAGAACCACCACTGCGGAAGGCAGAATCAGTGACATAGAAGACAAGCTCCCCACGCTGATTAGAGATACTCAATCTACTTCACGTCTAGCCAGAGCCATGAACATGCGGGCAGAAGATTTTGAGAATCGCCTCAGGCGCAATAATGTGCGTATAGTGGGGCTCCCTGAGAAGGTGGAGGACCGGGACCCCACGCAGTTTGTGGAACAGTGGATGGCCGACGTATTTGGCAAAGATGCTTTTACTCATCTATATGCAGTTGAGAGGGCCCACAGAGTACCAACCAGATCTCTCCCGCCGGGCAATCCTCCCCGCCCGATGCTGGCCTGACTGCTAAACTACAGGGATCAGGAAATAATACTGCCATTGGCCAGGGAGAAGAGGAAGGTAGAGTTCAATGGCACGCGGGTCTCATTCTATCCAGACTTGTCTGCCGCAATACAGAAGAGCCAAGCGAGGTTCACTGAGATTAAAAACGCTTGCAGAAGCTGCAGGCGCCATATGCAATGTTATACCCAGCAAAACTTAGAGTCATCCCGAGAGGCCAGGCCCACTTCTTTGAACACCCTGCTGATGCCTCGGACTGGCTGGATGCTAATGAGGGGGCTCTTCGTCAGGCCCAGAGACCCCCCGCAGTAGATGATTGACACACTGGTTGAATACCATTTGGGCTGCCTTGCTGTTCCCTCGGCTGAGGAAACTGCCAGAAACATACAATACCCTTTTTTTTCTCCATGCAATGCGAGTTCAGAAATGTATTTGTCACCGTACCCAATGAAGATGGCTGGCGACTTGGTTGCCACGACGGTTAGCCAACTTGAGGATTTGAGGGACCTGTTGTCCCCTGTTTGTTGGGATTGCCTGGCTAACCCTGGCTAACATACAAACGCAGACCCGCCATGAGAAGGCGCTGACGCTGCAGCAAGAAAATACCCGCCTGTTGGTGGCCCAGTTGGCAGCCCAGCAAGCAACCCAGCAAGAGGTTATGCAGACTCAGGTGACTGCTTTAAAGGAAGCAGTACAGCAGCTGTGTCATGTTCAGGGACAAGCGGCTGTTGCCCCTGGCAACCAGGTGACTGTGAGGGCAAGCCATTTTCTGTAGAAATTGTCCCAGAGCGATGATGTAGAGGCATTTCTTGCTACCTTTGAGAGGACGGCAGATAAAGAAGGGTGGCTTCAGGACCAGTGGGCTGGCCTCATTGCTCCTTTTCTCACCGGAGATCCTCAAAAAGCATACTTCGACCTGCCACCAGAGGATGCTAAAGATTATCAAAAGTTAAAGGCAGAAATTCTGGCTCGTCTGGGGGTGACTACGGCCGTTCGGGCCCAACAAGTACACCAATGGAAATATCGTCCAGATCGGCCACCACAGTCTCAAATGCATGACCTGGTGCAACTAGTGAAAAAATGGTTGCAGCCTGAGGTGTTGTCTGGCCCCCAAATCATGGAGCGGGTCGTGCTGGACCGATACCTGAGGTCCCTGCCAGATGACCTTTAACAGTGGATCAGCCATGGAGACTCCAAAACAGCAAACCTCCTTGTTGAGATGGTGGAACAGTTTACAGTGGTGGAGGACCTGCTCGGACCTACCAAGCGCATAGGGCCCAGTTTGCCACGGCCTGTTCGACCAACTACTGGCCTTCGAAAGGATGTTCCAAGGGGCCTGGGAACAAACACCCCGGAAGGCCAAGAGTCACTCCCGGTACCTCCTCAGCGTTCTGTTCCTGCTCAGAGAGGAGGGGATGTACAATGTTGGCAATGTCATTCCTGGGGTCATACTCGCACACACTGCCCACTGCAAGAGGAGCCCATGGAATGCAGGGTTCTGCAGAGGGGGTCTTTCTGTGCCCATAAAGTATGCACCACACATCTTGACGCGGATGAGAAAAAGTTTGAGTGTGAAGTCCAAGTGAAACACCTCCCTGCCTGGGCTTTGTTGGACTCTGGAAGCATGGTAACCCTTGTTCATCCTAGAGTAATTGGGAAGATCGGTACGGTAAGCAAAACTTTATGGGTGGTGTGCATTCACGATGACACTAGAGAGTACCCCATCATCACGGTGTCTATCTCCTCAGCATGTGGCACTTGTACTCAAGAGGTGGGGGTGGTAAAGAACTTGGTACATGTTATAACAGGACGAGACTGTCATTTGTTTACCAAACTGTGGGAACAAGGAGAACCGTTCAGAGACTGGGGAGAAACTAACCCCCCTGTTCCTGCTGCTGAGAGGAATAACCCTGAACTGCCAAATTTTTATAATGTAGATCCAGATGAGGAAAATGCTCATGATGTGGTTAATGGTGATGAAAGTATTGTTGGTACTGTTGATAATGTCAAGACATGTGGTACACAGACCTACCAAAACCCTCAGGGGGAGGAGCCTTCCCCACTTCAGGTAATGCTGGGGAAGAGGATGAGGAAGTAGCCTACCACCAGATTTGGGTGTTCCCCAGGGGGCGTTTGGTACTGCTCAGATGCAGGACCCCACTTTGGCCCGTGCATGGGAACAAGTTGTAGTAGTAAATGGGGTTCCCCAATAGCCAGGTGCGAATGAAAGGTGGCCACACTTTGCAATATATAATGAATTGCTGTATCGGATTACCAAGGAGAAAGAAAATGTGGTAGAACAATTGTTGGTACCCCAACAATATAGACAAAACGTTCTGGAACTGGCCCATGATGATGTGTTAGGGCAGGGATCCTCAAACTACGGCCCTCCAGCTGTTGTGGAACTACACATCCCATGAGGCATTGTAAAACTCTGACATTCACAGACATGACTAGGCATGATGGGAATTGTAGTTCCTGAACAACTGGAGGGCCGTAGTTTGAAGACCCATGTGTTAGGGGGACACCTGGGAGTTATGAAGACGGAGGCACGGATCACCGACCGGTTTTACTGGCCAGGTCTGAAAGCAGAGGTAAAGAGATACTGTGCCTCTTGTCCAACCTGTCAGTTGACCGCTCCGGTGATTCACTTTCGGAGCCCTTTGGTCCCTCTGCCCATTATTGAGGTCCCGTTCAAGAGGATAGCCATGGATATAGTGGGTCCCTTGGTAAAGTCAGCTCGAGGTCACTCCTACATATTGGTGATTCTTGACTATGCTACCCGATATCCTGAGGCGCTACCCCTGTGGAATACCTCCTCAAAGGCCATTGCCCAGGAATTATTCCAGTTGTTTACACGGACGGGTTTCCCCAAGGAAATACTCACAGACCCCCTTTATGTCGAGGGTTATGGCCGATGTGTGTAAGCTGTTCCGGATTAAACAGTTGCGCACCTCGGTCTACCATCCCCAAACAGATGGGTTGGTAGAACGCTTTAATAAGACCCTTATGCCGCGTACACACGGTCGTTTTTTGCGATGAAAAAAAACGACGTTTTTTAAAACGTCATTTAAAATGATCGTGTGTGGGCAAAACGTTGTTTTTTGTCTTAAAAAAAAACGACCAAAAAAAAATTCCAACATGCTTGAATTTTTTGTGTCGTTTTTCAAAACATCGTTTTTTGTTTCACAAAGTCACCGTGTGTAGCAAAAACGTCTTTTAAAACGACGTTTTTCAACCCGCGCATGCCCAGAAGCTAGTTATGAAGCGAGCTTCAATGGAAAAGAGTGGTGAACGTAACCTCGCTTTTTGTGAAAAAAACGATGGTGTGTAGGCAACATCGTCTTTGAAAGTGACGTTTCAAAAACGTCGTTTTTTACTTCACAGAAAACGTCGTTTTTTTTCATCACAAAAAATGACCGTGTGTACGCGGCATAAGTCTATGCTCAAGAAAGTGGTACAAAGGGATGGGAAAGATTGGAACTGTCTGTTACCAGCTCTCCTATTTGCTATCCGGGAAGTGTCCCAAACCTCCACAGGGATTTCGCCTTTTGAGTTGGTATATGGGCGGACTACTTGACTTTATTAAAGAGCAATGGGAAAGTGAACCTGTTCAGCATAAGAGTGTCCTGGAATATGTCTCACAAATGCAGGAAAGGATCCAAACCGTGATGCCACTAGTCAAAGAACATTTACAAATAGCCCAGGAGGCTCAAGGACGGGTCTATAACAGGGCTGCTAAAATAAGGCACTTCCAAGTGGGGGATCGAGTAGCGGTGCTCATTCCCACTGTGGAAAATAAATTCTTGGCAAGATGGCAAGGTCCCTTTGAAGTTGTGGAAAAAGTAGGAGAGGTAAATTATAGAGTCCACCAGCCAGGCAAGAGGAGACCCTTTCAAATATATCATGTTAACTTGTTAAAGCCCTGGACAGACAGGGAACCAGTGACCTCCCTGGCTAGTGCAAGGCTTGAGCCTCAGGTTGGGGTAGAGAGTGTCCAAGTAGCAAGTACCCTGTCTAAAATCCAAAATCAGCAGACAAAAGAGTTCTTGCAGAGAAATAAAGAAACATTTTCAGACGTGCCAGGGCTAACTAGTGTGATAGAGCATGATATTATCACAGAACCTGGAGTCAAAGTTTTTGTCCAGCCCTACCGCATCCCAGAGGCGCAAAGAAAGGCCATTTCAAAGGAAGTGAAGAAGATGCTAGACCTGGAGATCATCGAAGAATCGCAGAGTGAGTGGTCGAGCCCGATCGTGTTGGTACCAAAGCCCAATAGAAATCTACGACTCTGCAATGATTTTCAGAAACTTAATGAGGTTTCATGGTTTGATGCCTACCCCATGCCCCGGGTAGATGAACTTATTGAGCGACTAGGTCCAGCCAGGTACATCACAACATTAGACCTTAAAAAGGGGTATTGGCAAATCTCGTTGACTAAGGCTGCTAGAGAGAAAACTGCTTTTTCTACTCCAGAGGGGAGTTTTCAGTACAAAATATTTTTTATTGAAAAAGTTTATCAAAACAGACATGCATCCAAAAAGTAAGCAAGGCAATAGGTACAGGAAGAACATCTCTAGTTGATCCAACAGTGCAACCTGTTCCCCCCTCGCGATCCCACACAATGGTCGCTTCAGGGAGTACAGGTAGTAATAGTGTTGCCTCCTGTTTGGAGATGTGTTCCTGTTTGTAGTGAAAACTTTTATAGCATTGATACCTCAATCAGTAAAGCAGTATATTCAGTAATCAGATGCTAATTGAACAAAAGAAAACTAAAATAAATGAATATCTATCCAAAGCAGGGGTCTCAAACTCCCGGCCCGCGGGCCAGTTGCGGCCCGCAGACCGAGATTTTGCGGCCCACTGACAAGCCCTTCCCCCGGACAGTGTCATACTTTGCAGCGCAGCGCGGTACCCTTTCCCTGCAGCCCCCCCCCCCCGTACTCATCTTTGTGTCCGGCAAAACAGGGGTGTGCGTCATGTGACGTCAGCAGCGTAGGGCGGCGCTGCCGTCACGCGCCTGTCCGCACTGAAGTTAAGTTGCTCAGAAGAGCTGAGCGCCCTCGCCCTCATCAGCAGCGTCCTTCAAAGTAAGTGCTACTGTAATGCCAGTTAGCAGATGCTATCACAGGGTGGTAGGGGGAATAGGGGGTGCTACTGCTGGGGGAGGGCGGTTGTTGTTGGATGATTGGGAGGCTAGCACCCTCATGTTATTACCACAGGGGGGGGGGGGTGTTGCTGGTGAATGATTAGGGTGCTACTGTTCATCAACACCCCCCAACCCCCCAGCAGTAGTACCCCCATAATCTTTCAGCTGATGCTATTATCACAGGGTGGTAGGGGGAATGGGGGGTGTTGCTTGTGGATGATGGGGGTGCTACTGCTGGGGGGTTGGGGGGTGTTGATGAACAGTAGCACCCTAATCATTCACCAGCAACAGCCCCCCCCCCTGTGGTAATAACATGAGGGTGCTACTGCCCTTGCAGTAGCATCCCAATCATCCAACACCCCCCCCCCCTCAGCAGTAGCACCCCCATCCTCCGTCAGCTCATGCTATTACCACAGGGGGGTAGGGCGATTGGGGGTGTTTCTGGTGGATGGTGGGGGTGCTACTGACCTGGCAATAGCATCCCAATCATCCAACAACCCCCCCCCCTACCCCAGCAGTAGTACCCCCATCATCCGTCAGCTCATTCTATTACCACAGGGGGGTAAGGTGGATGGGGGGGAGGTGTTGCTGGTGGATCTCAATCATCCAAACCCCCCTTCAGCAGTAGCACCCACCAACATCTGTCAGCTCATGCTATTACCACAGGGGGGTAGGGGGAATGGGAGTGTTGCTGGTGGATGATGGCGGTGCTCCTGCTGGTGGGGGTGTTATTGGTGGATGGTGAGGGGCGCATGATGGGGCATTATATGTGAGGGTCACATGATGGGGGCATTATATGTATGTGAAACCATATTCGCTCAGCCCTGATAGGAAATTTCTGTGGGTGGAACAAGAGCTCAGCCTATCAGGGCTGAGCAAATATTGGCTCACTGCCCTAATAGACTGAGCGCTAATCTATGTGATTGGCTGGCAGTGCCGAAAAAAGAATGGAGAAGAGTGAGTGTGTGTATGTGACTGCAGCCAGGGTCATAGGGACTGTCCTGGAGAGTGAACATAAGGGGCGCAATCTATGACATTTTGGTCCAATACTTGATGCGGCCCAGCCTCACCCAGCTTATACCTCCAGTGGCCCCCAGATAATTTGAGTTTGAGACCCCTGATCCAAAGGAATAAAATCAACAGAACAAAACAAAATTCTCCCACAGTCAGATCTATGGGTATTGAGTGTTGAATGTTGATAGCAATATTACGTTTAAAAATAGGATTTTTTATAACAGCTTACCTGTAAAATCCTTTTCTTGGAGTACATCACGGGACACAGAGCTGCATATTAATAACTATGTGGGTTATAGAGCCTACCTTCAGGTGATGGACACTGGCAATCAAGACAGGAAGTTCCCTCCCTATATAACCCCTCCCATACTGGGAGCTCCTCAGTTTTGTAGCAAAGCAATAAGTGTCCCAATATCCCCAAACAAGAGGGGTGGGAGCTCTGTGTCCCGTGATGTACTCCAAGAAAAGGATTTTACAGGTAAGCTGTTATAAAAAATCCTATTTTCTTTATCGTACATCACGGGACACAGAGCTGCATATTAATAACTATGTGGGATGTCCCATAGCAGTGCCTACTGAGGGGAGGGAGACACACAACGCAGACCGCCCTCATACATGAGGAGCTATAACGCTGCTTTCAGCATACTGCGCCAAGAGGCTACATCCTTTGCCATCCTTTGTTCACCTGATAGGAATTAGTGAACGTAAGCACAGACGACCAAGTTGCGGCCTTGCCAAACTGAGTCATAAAGGCTTGGTAATGCATCACACATAAAGCGCTTACTATCCTGGTAGGGAGTATCCCAACAAGAAGCAGGGGGAATCCCACTCTTTAAACCACAAGCCTGAATAAAAACCTGATGAATCAACATTGAACACAGTTGAATTAGACGCTGCCTTGCCCTATCCTGGGGCCTCCTGGTAGCGCAAACATCAGTCTTCCGTATCCGAGCAGCCGCTTCAGATAGGCCTTGCCATTCTTACTCTAACAAGAGAGAGTAACCCTCTTAATAGCTAATCTGAATACTGCCTGCCCACACTAGGGTCTTCTGGCAGTACAATAAACACGTCAGCCTTCTATATCTGACAACTTCAGATAGATATTTAACTGCTCTCACCTCAATTGAGAAAAAAACAATAACTCCTCCTTCCGTGAAACAAGGTTTTGAAAAAGGGGAAGGTACGAATCTCCTGATTCAAATGAACACTAGATCCTTCTAGTGAACAAGGCTGGGTGAGGATTAACATCAACATCACCCTACCTGTAAAACAAATTAAGTATGGCTTTATGCCAAGAAAGTTGCCAATACTGGAACTCACTTGGAGGCTACCACAACTAAGATCACCAATTCCCCTGTTAAAGGATGAAGGAAAATATGGTGCATCGGCCCAAGGTACTGACCCTGTAAGCCGACAACACTAGACCCAATCCTCCGAGCACAAGGGCGTCCAAACTGGCGGACTTATACACATTACCCCTTGAAGAATGGCTCGGATCAAGGAGCGTGAAGCAAGCGCCCTTGGAAACAAGGTCGAGATCGGATCCTTGACTGAACTTAAGGCTGGCTCCGTCGCCCTTCCAAATGTAGGAAGGCAATCATTTTTCCTATGGCATACTTCCAAGGATGCCACCATCTGGTTTCACACCAGGAACATGGGCTTTCCAGATCCTGAGCCATCTGGTCCCGGAAGCCAGCTCTTCCGAAAATCCCAATCCTCAAGAATGTGGGCTATAATAACCAGACCATAAATCCACCTGTTTGCAAGACAGGATGCAATACCCTCTGTGAAGTAGGGCTGGACAAGATGTAAGGGACCCTGGGTTCTCTACTACCATCCCTACTGCTTCTGCACAGTGAGGTCGTCTGGGTTATGCCGGAGAAATCAGGCCGGCTTCCGTTCGCCTCTGACGTTGCATAGAAGCCGAAAAGTCGCGACACGGGGGGGGGGGGGAAGCGACACAAACCAGTGACAACTGGCCCCCCGGATAACTAACACCTCTGTCCCGCATGCGGATGGATCCCTTGTCCTCGACACCCAAGCTGTTCAATTTCTTGTTGAACCTGGACACCAATACCTAAAAGTACAGGATACCCTTTCTGTGGCTTTGGCCAAAAAAAGGGGTCAGGGCGTAGAGGTCATTCTCCTGGAGACAATTGTTGACGGCTCCAGCAATCGCCTGCCAATTCCATAAAACGACAATTGTCAATAGGCATGGCACAAGCTCCTCCATGGTAGAAGAAGTAAATCCCTAGTGTGGCATTGTCTAATTGAACTCTGACAGAACAATCCTGCCACCTAAACGTACAGGCCTTAAGACAGATGCCCCATCGGTAGCTCTAGCTGACGGATAAGGCTCACTTGGAGCTTGACTACTTTCCCTGGGCCGTGGTCTTTTTCCAGGCCTGGCAATCCCTTCTTAGTTAAGAACCACCAACAGAAATTCCAGCATATCACTGGGACCCGACCCATTGGATAATGCTAGGTTAGGATCCACTCCTAGGCCAACAGATAATGTTTATATCAGCCCTGAATAAAAGTTAGCATAGGGAATTGTGTTGACTGAAGCCAGCATCTTCCCTAGCACCCTAAGAAAAAGGGCAAAAGGTAAGGAACCGTTCTTTGCTGTGACCCCATAGACCCGCTTCCGTTCGAACGGGAACACCGGCCTCGTCCTGGGGGGGTGGGGAGGGAAGAGGAGAGGGCCGCGGTCGTCCGCCTCCCTGGGGCGTCTGCGGGGGGCCGGGGAATGACGGGCGGGACCGTGGCCACACAACTCCTTTTTGGGCTGTGCCAAACCTTCCAAGCATCTTGTTAAATGAAAGAAACAATGTACCCTTAGACTGGGGCCCCAACCCATTAGTTCCAGATACTTGACCTTGCTGGACACCCTTAGGTCCAGCCATGCTACTGAATAATCAGCAGGAGTTTGTCTTGGTATGCCATTAACGCTATACCCTGGGCCTTTAGACCTGCTAGAGGCGGGCCCTAGCACCCTGTCAACCCTGGAACAGTGGCTAAGCCAAGGGCAAGACCATGAACTGGAGATAGAGCTGTTCCCCTGCGAGACACAGCTCATGTAAATAAACACATATATAAATGGCTTCTCACGCGTGTATATGGCAAGTGCTTAAAGCCATATGCCTCTATGGAACAAGCATCTAGCAAGCCAGCACACACTAGGAAAGTGTTATGCAACATTGTGCCGCATGTACCCATATATCAGCCCTGCAGATACGCATTCCTATGCAAGCCCATGGCATCCTGTATAATTAAGGAGACTTAAATTATCATGGCTCATTTAAGCAAACATGCAAAATCTAGGCCAAGCAACCTTTAAAGTGAACATGCATACTTATGCGATCCAGCATCTTTCATGCGATCAACATTTTATGCATCTTAAGCACTACTGTGCAGACAAGTACCCTTGTGGAACCAAGGACTCTCGTGTGATCAAGCATCTTAATGCGACTTCAGGCATTTAAGTCTCTCTACATGATCAAGTATCCGTGGGTACTCAAGGACTCGGTCGATCAAACAACCATGTGAATCCAGCATTTTTATGCCTTCAAGCAACTTCATCCGACCCTTAGGCAATACTGAGGAAACAAGCCTCTCTGTGTGCCCAAATATCCCTGGGTAATCCAGGACTCTGAGATCCAGCTTCTTTATGCATTCAAGCATCCTTATGCGACTTTTCGCATTTCTGGGGGAACAAGCCTCTCTGTGTGACCCAATATCCCTGGGTAATCCAGGACTCTGAGATCCAGCTTCTTTATGCATTCAAGCATCCTTATGCGACTTTTCGCATTTCTGGGGGAACAAGCCTCTCTGTGTGACCAAATATCCTTAGGTAATCAAGGACTCGGGTGATCAGGCAACCACGTGTGACCCAGCATCTTTGTGCATTTGAGCGTCTTTATGCGACTTTAGGCATTTCTATGGAAACAAGCCTTTCTGTGTGCCCCCATATCCTTGGGTAAATCAGGATTCTGGTGATCAGGAAACCCTGTGTGATCCAACATCTTTATGCATTCCAGCCACTTTAAGCGATCTTATGCATTCCTGTGGAAAAATAAAAACATGTTTTGTTACTTGTTTTTACCCAACATGCATTTATATGCGATTTTAGGCACCTTAATGAAACCAAGCATCCATATGTGGCTTTGTAAAAAACATGTAAAACCATACAGACAGAACCTGTAAATTTATGCGATTAACCATAAAACATGTTCTGTTACTTGTTTTTAGCCCACATTTTAAACATACCAAACTCATGTATCTTATGCAAACATACGGATTGGTAAACAGGAAGTTATCCTCTGCAGATGTGTGTTGCAATGTTAGCCAACACCAAGAGTGAACCCTATGGGGGACTTGAAGTTATATACAGCCAGAACCTGTGCTAGGTTCCTTGTTAGCTGCAGCTGTAGCCTGTCCTAGGTCTTTTAATCCCTTTACTTAAGGAATTGGAGCAGGGAAAGGGGGCACACCCTGTTTCTTCTGCTTACTGCGAGGCTGCTGAGAGTATAGCAGTTAACCTCTTATAGACCCACAAATGCAATGCACAAAAAAACATATGCAGCGTGGCTGCATCTTTTCCCAAGGCTGGTGGCCAACACCTCCTCTGTAACCTAGACAGGGGGTGCTTTGGCTAGGCCGGCAATAACTCCTTAAAACCTGAATGCTCACCGGAGGCCCAACTCTGGTGCCTCAGGGGAATAGGGTGTCATAGAGGCTTGTCCTTGATCCTCAGATCCCGATGGGGAGCCCCTTTTGCTTCTTTGCATTTTGGCGGTCTTTGCTGTCGCAGACCCTTTAGGAGCCACGTCCCTGTCTGGAGGACTGCTTATCAGGACACCCACCAGTCAGACAAGAAAAGGATCACTCTAAGGATAAACCCTGAGTCCTCCATGTCTGAACAGTTACCAAACACTGTTGCTGAGCTACCGGGCCAATCCAACACACCCTACTGAGGAACCGAGTGTTCAGGGTTAAGGGGAGTCTTCGCTGAAGGAGACTGCTCTCTCTGCTGAGTTCACACCACCAAAGGTTCTCAGAGCCACAGGAAAAAACTTCCGCTCTGTGTCCCGCCTGCAGACTGACACAACTGAGTTTTTTAAACTCACTGCTGTCTGAATCCGGCCCTCCACCCATCCCTCCCCCCAAAAGCGCGCATGCGCGCCCCCGCTACAGACGCTCGCACACAGACGCGCACACAGACGCGCCCACAGATGCGCACCCGGATGCGCACACAGACGCGCACGCACAGACGCGCGCACGCACGCCGAACGGAGGACAGCGAGGAGGAAGGGGGTGACTGCCCAGGCAGGAAAAACAATCCGGGACTCAGCAATCTAACCCAGGCTGAAGAAGAGAACCAACAGGTAAAAGTTTACACTTAACAAATCAACCATTCAAGTAGAAATGTAGGATTGGCCAGGGGATAACCATATGGGGAATAGAAGCCATCCTGTCTAGTATAGACATAGTGGTCAACATTGCCTCTGCGATCAGCATAACAGGCCACCCATAGACCCCGAATAAACTGGAGGACCTACTGTCGGACCAAGTCCCGTAGACCCCCCCACTTACCTCTCCACGCTGCAGGGTATTGCCTAAGCAAGAGGCCCAATCTTCACCCCTCACCGTGGGTATTGCCAAAGACCTTCAGGGACCGGGGACCATCAGTAGGAACACCACTCCCCTGGACCTATAGAGCACCCTGGCATCAGAAGCACTTAGCCATGGAATAGACCAGAGCTCTGGAGCCCAGAGTCCAGCCCCCAATGAGAGAGGCGTTATAGGCTAAACCTCGTTCTTCCACCGAGGCCTGGGTACCGTCCACTTTGGCTATGAAGCACTTTGAACGGATCCAGAATTCAAGCCTGCTTTAGTCCGGACAGGACCACCTAAGCAAGAGCTTTGCAAACGTGACCAACACCTAAGACACTGGCGAAAAAACTGAGGAGCTCCCAGTATGGGAGGGGTTATATAGGGAGGGAACTTCCTGTCTTGATTGCCAGTGTCCATCACCTGAAGGTAGGCTCTATAACCCACATAGTTATTAATATGCAGCTCTGTGTCCTGTGATGTACGATAAAGAAATTAAGTTTAACACCCGTCCTATATTCACATCAGTATCCAGTTATCCATTACATAAGTGCCCCTCCCCTATACCATTCCATCCAAGTACTCCAGTCTTGAGAAGTCTTAGCATAGGGGGCGTGGCCAGCAGCCAGAGCGGATGGCTGTGTGAGACAGGAACTTCGTGAACTGAACCCACACCCAGCGACATTGAGCGATCAAACCAGTCCCACACTGCCTCTATACCACCGGGGGGACCTCCTGTCATCTCCCGGGAACGATGGGAAAGCGAAAGCAGGACCGAAGACCGAAAAAACTTACCGACTTCTACCAAGCGGCAAGTACACCTAGGCCGCAAGATGGCGCCGGGGCCTCGGACTCGCGGCGCTCCCCGCGGGAAGGAAGAGGCCAGCATAGCCCGTTCCAGCTACCAAGCGGTGTACTGACCCCCAGGACAGGGGGTGGAAGCGGAGGCTCCACGCCATCCCATTCTCCCATCTGCAGCCCGCAGAAATCATTGCAGCGGCGGTCGGAGGACCATAGATATGCAGGTGAGCAGGATGAGGCCTGTAATTCCCAAAACAGCACCAGGGACTTTGTGGATCAAATCCAAGAATTCCCTACATCAGGGGTCCCGCTCAGTGACACTGTTATGAAGGATATGCTGGTGACCCTGAGGGGCTCTATGCATAGAGACATGATGCACTGTGTCTCGCAATTAAAGCAGGAGGTCACAGCCATTGGGGAGAGGATTAGCCATGTGGAGGATAAAATGGGTGATTTTACAATAGCCCACAATGACTTAGTTGATGCACACTATGAAGCCGATGATGAAATTAAAGCAATACGCGAAAAATTAGCAGATTTAGAGGACAGGTCCAAAAGGAACAACCTTAAACTGTGGGGGGTGGAGGAATCAGTGCTACCAGTGGACCTACGACATTATGTGCAGGAATTCATAGCAGCCATCTTGCCTGACTTTCCTAGCACTGAAATTATTGTGGATAGAGCACATCGTCTCCCTAAACCTAAATTCCTCCCTGAGAAGGTTCCAAGAGATGTCATAGCACGTGTGCACTTTTTTCATGTTAAAGATGAATTAATGAGATTCTCAAGAAGGAACCAGCCTTTGCCGGCTCCGTACTCTGATATCTCCATTTATTCTGATTTATCGCAGTATACTATGATGGCACGCAAAAATCTGACGTCAATCACTAAATTGCTGCAAAATCACAAAATCACATACTCATGGGGCTTCCCCACCAAGCTGCTGATCAATAAGGACAACCGCACCTTTGCTATCAGGAGTATCGAGGAAAGATTAGACCTGGCAAAAAAATGGAACCTTCTTCCAGAAGAAGCTCCTACTCCTCCAGCTAAATCCACAACTACATGGCTTTCTCCTGAATGGAGCACTGCCTGATCTCTGTTAGCATAAGCTCTCAATGCCTCCCCTCTATGCTTTCAACATGAGGCTGGTTTAAAATCATATTTCACTTAGTTCTCTTTGGGTTCTTCCGGAGCTCACACCCCTCCCCAGAGAGATACAGCGAGATATGCTCGCACTTTGTGACCGTTGTCACCTTTTTATTTGTTGCTTGACATTATGGTTCTACTTTTTTTGTTGTTTGTTTTTCTTTTTCCCCTCTGCCTCTTCCTCCCTTGTCAAAGGTCACCTGAGGATTTCACCTTCATGCCTACCTGCTTCAAGACTCAGCTGCCAAGAGTATCCACAACATCTCCCTTTGCTGACTCAACCTGTTTTTCCATCACAATGGAGTTGGCGCCATCTACAGGTAACATTTTAGTACTTCACCTAATGACTTTGATAAATGTCGTGAAGGATGTAGCAAGTTCTCCTCTTTCACTATGTCTCTGTCAGTAATTTCCATGAATGTGCATGGGCTCAACAGCCCATTCAAGAGGAGTGCTATGTGGAAAGATGCTGGTAAGCTTAAAGGAGAAATATTGTGCGCTCAAGAAACTCATTTTACTTCGTCTAATCCGCCAAAATGTACCCACAGAGCTTTCCCTCATATATTCCATTCAATGGCCCCAGTAAAGAAAAGAGGAGTGCTAATTGCAATCAATAAATCAGTCACTTTCAAGTTACACAAGGTAATTAGTGACCCAAACGGTTGGTTCATCATTTTGATTTGTGACCTGAACAACTCCACCTTCACCTTGGTAAACATATATGCTCCTAACCGGAGACCCTTTTCTTTTATTAATTCTCTTTTGAAAAAAGTCAACAAAATTAAAAAAGGGCGCCTTACTACTTTGTGGTGACTTTAATTGCATTGTGAATAAGCACTTGGACTGTTCTGGCACATCCCCGCCCTCTAGAACAGAGCTACAACCTCTACTGACAGAGCACAACCTCTATGACCCCTGGCGGTGTCTTCATTCTGCGGAAAGAGACTACACCTACTATTCTTCTCCTCACCGCATATACTCAAGGATTGACTTTTTTCTTACAGACCTGGCCCTTCTACATAGATCTGAATCAGCCAAAATACATTCTATTACGTGGTCAGATTATGCCCCCATATCTCTGATTCTGAAAAGTACCTTCAATGTTTCTCCCATGTATCTTTGGAGAAACAACGTCAATCTACTGGCCAACCCCAAAGTGGTCTCCTCTCTCAAAACTCAACTAATTGAATTTTTTTAAATTAATGATACTGTTGATGTTTCTGTATCTACACTGTGGTGCTCTCACAAGGCTTTTAGTAGGGGTCTCCTTATTCAGGCAGCAGCAAGGGAGAAAAAACGGAGAGAGGCGTTACTGAACAACTTTCTCACTGATCTAAAATCCTTAGAGGACCTCCACAAGACAAATACTTCACTTCAGATAGAATCAGACTTATTTAACTGTAGACAAAAAGTACGTTTAGCTCTTCTTTACAGTCATCAGAATAGTTTGCGGAGACTTAAAGCCCAATTTTATGTGAATGGTAATAAGGCAGGCAAATTATTGGCTAACTATATCTCGAGACGCCAACAAAAAGCTAACTTGACATCCATGAGGGACCCCCATACCAATATCTTAGAACACCACCCTGATAAAATAGCCAACTCCTTTATGAAATATTACCGGGATTTATATAATCTCAGCCTTGATGGCGACACGCCACAACCCACCCCGCATTCTATTAAATCCTTTCTGGACCCTTTATCCCTACCTAAGTTGAGTGAAGAGGATCTGGCTGCCCTAAACTCCCAGATCACGAATAAAGAAATATTAGACACTATTAAATCCTTGCCTAAAAATAAATCCCCAGGGGCTGATGGCTTCACATCCGAATACTATAACACATTTTCTCAATCCCTAGTCCCATACATGGAACGGTTGTTCAGTGACGTCTCATCCTCAGCCTCCTTCCCAGAGGAAATGCTACAGGCCATTATTGTGACGTTACCTAAACCAGGGAAAAAGCCGGATTCACCCCAAAATTTCAGGCCCATTTCCCTTCTGAACACCGATCTTAAGATCTATGCAAAAATCCTGGCCAACAGACTTGCGTTAATTACCCACTCTTTGATCAAACCGGACCAGGTGGGTTTTGTGCGGGGAAGACAGGCCCCTGATGGTACTAGAAGGGTGCTCGATCTATTGCATATAGCTGAATCCAACAAACTCCCTACAGCCTTTTTGGCGCTTGATGCCGAAAAGGCTTTCGATAGGGTCCACTGGGGCTATCTACGGGCTACGCTGCAGAAGTTTGGCCTCCAAGGACGAATCCTATCAGCACCGTCAGCGAAGGTCTTTACATCGAGCACCCTCTCAGAGAAATTCTCTATCACAAATGGCACCCGCCAGGGCTGCCCGCTTTCCCCCATGAATGAATGAAAACTTATATAGCGCGGCACATGCAAACTGAATCGCCTCTGGGCGCTTGTTCATTTTTACTCTTATGATGGAGCCCCTGGCGGAAGTAGGTATGCACATGCAGAAATCATGGGAGCATTCCAGAAAGGGCATTAACCTCGCCCTTGCTGTCCTCTCAAAATAACTCAACAAACAGCCATTAATGTCTAAACCGCTGGAGACCCTCTTCCAGTCCTCCATGAAAACATCACAGAGCTGGTGGATGTTAGAGGCCTTGCACTCCTCCACCTTCCATTTGAGAATGCCCCACAGTTGCTCAATAGGGTTTAGGTCTGGAGACATGCTTGGCCAGTCCATCACCTTTACTCTCAGCTTCTTTAGCAAGGCAGTGGTCGTCCTGGAGGTTCGCTTGGGGTCGTTATCATGTTGGAATACTGCCCTCCGGCCCAGTCTCTGAAGGGAAGGGGATCATGCTCTGCTTCAGTATGTTACAGTACATGTTGACATTCATGGTTCCCTCAATGAACTGTAGCTCCCCATTTCCAACAGCACTCATGCAGCCCCAGACCATGACACTTCCACCACCATGCTTGACTGTTAAACCGCTGTACGGTCTTGGACACCATGCTGCAGCTCAGTTTGTGGGTCTTGGTTAAAGCATCAGGAGGCACCTTTTTTCCATATTAACTCTTACATGAGAGAATTTCACTTCCCAAGGGTAGATTTTCTCTCACTTCCTGTTGTCTCCCTCTGTTTGTAAGTAGGAGTCGTTTGTAAGTTGGATGTTTGTAAGTAGGGGACAGCCCTAAGTAGAGGACTGCCTGTATACGAGCTGTACACTCACTACTTTACATTGTAGCAACGTGTAATTTATTCAGTGTTGTCACGTGAAAAGATATAATAAAATATTTACAAAAACGTTAGGGGTGTACTCACTTTTGTGAGATATTGTATATAACAAAACCTTCTACCTACTGGGCTCCTTGTCCAGCACCACCTGATCTACTATCAACGTTCAGCTTCTCTGCTGGTAACCAGTGCCTCTTCGCACCCAGGGGGGCGGAGTGCGCCAAGTCACAGGTGAGCCGCTCTCGGCATCTCGGCCGAGTCCGACAGGGCGCACTCGCCTTTCGAGACCCTCTGCCAGCAGGTCTCCGCACTTACGGAAGCTGTGCAAAAAATTGCAGGAAGGATACCTTCAGATTGATGGCCGCCTTCAGCATTTAGCCGGATCACCTGGACCCTCAGCTCCAACTGTGGTGCCTTCTACTGGGGCTTAAGTCCCCACACCCGAGCGGTTCGCAGGCGATCGCAGGAAGTACCGGGCTTTCAAGAATGCCTGCTCCTTATATCTGGCACTTCAGACCAGGACTTTCTTTTCAGAGGCCGTAACAGTGGGCTTCGTCATATCCCTCCTTGCTGAGGAGCCGCAAGCTTGGGCTCATGGCCTAAGCCCAGTTTTGGATTCCATTGACACCTTCTTTGAACATATGGCAAAGCTTTATCATGACCCTCAGCGTACAGCTATGGCTGAGGCTACCCTCCATAGCCTAAATCAAGGAAGGAGACCAGTCGAAGACTATACCACTGATTTTCGGAAATGGTCAGCCGATAATGGTTGGAATGAGGCGGCTTTAAAATATCAGTTCCAACAGGGACTTTCGGAAGCTCTCAAGGATGAGCTAGCGAGAACTGAAACTCCCACCACTCTGGAGGACCTGATTCAGTCTGCCACCTAACTGGACAGGCGTTTACGGGAGCGGCGTTCCGAACGTTTCCAAGCTACTCTTCCCAATTGGATCCCTCCAAGGTCAGCTCCAGTGCATCCGCCTCTCCCAGTTCCATCAGCTACTCCTGTCTCCGATCCGGAGCCTATGCAGCTTGGCCTAGTTTGTGCTCCTCTTACCCCTGAAGAAAGACAGCGTAGGCGTCAAGCCAACCTGTGCCTCTACTGTTTGGGTGCTGGCCATTTTCTTCGCAACTGCCCAGTGAGACCCAGTAAGTTTGAATCCAAATCTGCCTTGAACTACCACGTTTCCAGTGCTTCACAGACTTCTGGTAGCTGTAGGGAGATAAAAAGGACAACGTAAGGAGTAACCCGCCTACCGGCTATAATTGATTCTGGTGCTTGCAGTTGCTTCTTGGATTCCACCAAGCTACGATTCCCCCTCTGTATCAAGGACCATAATTTACAGATATGCTTGGCAGATGGCTGTCATGGAAGACATCCCATTAGTTTTGGCACCAATGGCAGCAACAGGGAATCTCAGTCCCGGCGTGGGCGCGTCGGCGCGCACTAGCGCGCGCGCGTGTGTGTGTGTACGCGCGTGCACGTTAGGGGGGGTTTTGGCGCCAAGAAACACTATAAAAACAGTGCAGCCCATTCCCTTCTTGCTGTCCAGTCAACAGCTTTTCACTGAACCTGAACCAGTGACCTGTTGTGCTTCCTGTTCATCTGACCCGGCTTTCTCCGATCACGTCTGTCTGCAGCCTGCCCCTGACCTTCCGGCTACGTTTGACCACCGTTTTTGTCTAACCCCTGGCTCTGATCCCTGCCTGCTTGTTCACCGACCCGGCCTGGACTTTGACCTCACTTTGGAACTTTCACTGGCTTCTGAACTGCATGCCTGTGCTCCACCCGGTCTGTGCCACCTGTTGATCCCTGTGTCGCAAGTGCCATCCATCCATTCCGGCTTGCCATTGGACGCCCGCCAGGACCTCTGCACACCTGCCTGCTACCACTTCTGGACGGCTACCCAACCACCCATCAGGCGCTTGTGTCCCTCTAGACTTGTGACCCTCTGTCCGCTCTATCAGGGGCTCCAGAGTTAGAGGCTTACGAGAGGCCGCTCCCTGCACATTGGGCTCCACCATCAGGTACGCGACAATGGCTCTCTCCCTCGCTCTGAACTAGTCACGCAGAAGACTAGACCTATTCATGCCACCACTGACTCTGGACATCAAGAACTCCTATGGCTGGACCTCATCCCTTCTCCCACGTTCCCCATTATTTTGGGCTTCCCCTGGCTAGAGGCACATCAACCACATATAAATTGGGTCAAGAAGGAGGTCAGCTTCACATCACTATACTGCTCTCAGCATTGTCTCACACCTGTTGCCACTTCATGCTTGTAACGCCATCGGCGTTATTTTACATAAGACGAGCGCAGCTGTATCTTGTTCAGACAGCTGCGCTCCATCCAGTGTCTGTTCAGCGTCACTTCCGGTGCGCCCTGCGTCCCTGCGTTTCACGCTGGAACGCGGAAGTACGCTCGCTCGTTCCCATGCTGGGCGGGCTATTTAAACCCTCTCTGATGGCGGCTGGGTGTTCGGTTATTGAACTAGACACCCGGCGCCATCTGTGATCAAGGACGACTCTACTGGAGACCCTCTTCACCTCCTGCCTTCTGGAGGAGAGTTGTTCTCAACCCCAGGACTCCCTACTTCAGGATTCCGAGACCTAGACCACAGAGCTCACACTCTACAGCTTCTACTTCTTCCTGAAATCCCTGCCTACTTCCGGAATCCGAGGGCTAGACCACAGAGCTGACACTCTACACCTTCTACTTCCTCCTGAATCCCTGCCTACATTCTCCTGGGAGACTTATCATCTTACAGCCTTCACAACCGCAAGTACCATAGGAATCAGTCTATTCAAGCTAGAACTGACATTGCCTATTTATGCAGTGTATGCTAATTCTATAGGATTCTGTTCCCAGTAACTTGTGTGATAGTCTGTACTGTGACTCTCTAGATATCATCTTCCCCCTATAGATCATATACGATACCATTGATGCGAGATAGTCTACAGGAGAATGTGATGATATTAACCCCTCACTCTCTGAACAAATATTGAGTTAACTGGTGGTTTATACTGAGAATTCTCCATTGTCACTGACTACTCCCTAATTTAGGTTTAATAAGGCGTAGGCGTCACAGAATAACCGAACCATAAAAATAAAATCTAGATGGATCCCGCAGATCTAACAAATCATTTAGTGGGACTAACACAAAGGGTGGATACCCTCACTAACTCTCTAAATGAGATACGTTTAGAGAATGAAGCCCTCCGCCAACAGAATTTTGCCCAGGCCAGAGAGAGACCTGAACCAAAAGTATGTGCACCTGAACCTTTCTCTGGAGACAGGAAATTTTTTCGCCAATTTATTAGTTCATGTCGGTTGATGTTTGAACTACGTCCCCGTACCTATCATTCTGATAGGGTAAGAATTCTCACCCTTATCTCATATCTTCGGGGTGAACCTAGAGTCTGGGCCGACGCCTATCTAGAAGAGCATGGTGATCTCCTGGGGGCTTTCGACACCTTCCTCACTGAAATGTCCCTCCTTTACGAGGATCCCAATAAACAGTTAACCGCTGAGAATTCCATCAGAAACCTCAAGCAAGGGAAAAGACCAGTGGAAGACTACATTTCAGAATTCAAATGTTGGTGCAGAGAGACCCAGTGGTCAGATATTGCACTAAGGAACCAATTCCGGCTTGGCTTGACAGAAGCTTTAAAGGACGAGATTGCACGCATAGAACTTCCAACATCTCTAGAGGACCTAATGCAACTCTCCATTTCTATCGATCGTCGTCTCCGCGAAAGAAGAGCTGAACGTGCAAATGCATTTCTTCCCACACCTTTCAGGAGAGCCAGATCTCCCCCCAAGGAGCTTCCTATGGAACTCGGTGCGATTAAAGGCCCACTAACCGCAGCTGAAAAACAACGCCGCAGAGACCAAAACCTCTGTTTGTATTGCTCTGCCCCTGACCACGTTGTCTCCTCTTGTCCCCTTCTCAAGAGGAATTCCGAAGGTAAAAAAAGTAAACACCAACTTACCAAGCTTAACTTTACTGGTACTATTTCAAACCGCTACATTATCATTCTTCTTACTTTACAGTGGGGTCTAGAAAGGATTTCCATTGATGCAATGGTCGACAGCGGAGCCTGTGGCAACTTTATTGATTCAAAGATTGTAGAATCTAATAAAATACCCTGTGTGTCCAAGCATACCCCTGTGTCACTCACTTTTATTGATGGTTCTAGTGCCTCAACAGGTCCTATATCCCTGCAAACTTCCCCCCTTCTCGTCACTTGTGCTTCTGGTCACACTGAGACCCTTGCTTTTGATGTGATCTCATCACCTATATTCCCAATAATTCTCGGAATACCATGGCTGCGTATTCATCAGCCAACCTTCCTATGGTCCACTAGTTCCCTAGATCTACAGTCCTTTCACTGTAAGCACAGTTGTTATCCTATATGTTCCACCTCTATCACAAACAACTACCCTTCTGATCTCCCAGGTTATTTACATGACTTTGCGGATGTTTTCAGCAAGACCATGGCAAACAAACTTCCCCCACATAGGATCTATGACTGCCCCATAGACCTTATACCTGACAGTCCTATTCCTACGGCAAGAATCTATCCATTATCCCAACCAGAACTTGTACACCTCAAGGATTACATCGATGAGAACCTTAAAAAAGGTTTCATCAGACCTTCAACTTCCCCAGCAAGTGCTGCAATCTTCTTCGTAAAGAATAAAGATGGCTCACTTCGACCAATCATTGACTACCGTGCACTCAATAACATCACCATAAAAAATAGATACCCACTACCATTAATTCCGGAACTCATCGAGCGTCTTCAAACCTCAAAACTTTTCACTAAACTAGATCTTAGGCCGCGTACACACGAGGGGATATGTCCGCTGAAAACGGTCCGATGGACCGTTTCAGCAGACATCTCCGCTCGTGTGTATGGGCTAGCGGACAGATTTCTCCACCCGACAGATTTCAAAGCATGCTTTGAAATCTATCCGGTGGGAATCTGTCCGCCCGACATGTCTGCTGGTTAGTACACTTACCAGCAGACATGTCGGCTCCCACCGCCGCCGCGCCGCTGCCGAATGGATTCGGCGCATGCGCGGAAGTGTTTTACTTCCTGGTGCGGTGACGTGGCGGTGACGTGGCGGCGTCAACGTCACCGCCGCGTCACCACTACGTCACCGCGCCGTCCGGCGGCGGGGAATTTGATCCGATGGTGTGTACACGCCATCGGATCAAACTCCCGATCGGACATATCCGATGGAAATGGTCCGCGGACCGTTTTCATCGGATATATCCGATCGTGTGTACGCCGCCTTAGGGGTGCCTACAATCTTGTGAGAATCCGCTCAGGCGATGAGTGGAAAACAGCCTTTAAGACACGTTATGGGCTTTTTGAATATATGGTAATGCCCTTTGGCTTATGCAATGCACCCGCTACATTCCAATGGTTTATCAATGACATTTTTCGAGACTTGTTAGACGTTTGCGTCGTTATTTATTTGGACGACATCTTAATTTACTCAGATTCTCCTGAAGAACACATCAAACATGTCCGTTGGGTTTTGGCTAGACTGAGAACACATTCATTATATGCCAAACTTGAAAAATGTGTTTTCAGTCAACGCAGCATCTCTTTCCTTGGGTATCTTATTACTCCAAATGGAATACAGATGGAATCATCGAAAGTAGAGTGCATTTTGTCCTGGCCCGTTCCCCATTCCAGAAAAGCATTACAACGGTTCCTCGGATTTGCAAATTACTACAGAAAGTTTATTAAAGACTTCTCAGCGATTGTGAAACCACTAAACAGTCTCACTAGTTCTAAGACACCTTTCTCCTGGTCGGACGACGCACAACGATCTTTTGACTTCTTGAAATCCAGTTTCACCTCCGCTCCAATTCTACAACTTCCTAACCCACATTGTCACTTCACATTGGAGGTAGATGCCTCGCACTTTGCCTTGGGTGCTGTGCTTTCCCAACGATCTACTCTTTCGGATCCTCTGCATCCGGTGGCTTTCTATTCCAGGACTCTACTACCTGCCGAGATGAACTATCCTATTGGAGAGAAAGAACTCCTCGCCATAAAGGATGCCTTGAGTAATTGGAGACATCTTCTGGAGGGTTCTAAACATCCCATCACCATCCTTACAGATCATCGCAATTTGCAACATCTTAAGGCCTGCAAGACCCTATCCTCCCGCCAAGTTAGGTGGAGTTTATTCTTTGACAGGTTCGATTTCAACATCTCCTATCGTCCTGGTACAGAAAATGTCAAAGCTGACTCATTGTCACGAATGCATGACAATCACACAATTGAGACTCCTCCCTCCTCGATAATTCCACTTGATCGCTTCATTGGAGCTTCTGTTCCCTTCTTACACTTACTTCTCCAATCTCTCCCTAATGAGGTGCCTCCGGGTCTCAAAAAACATTCTAACGGGCTATATACATTCAATAATAAAGTTTACGTTCCTCCCGCTTTGCAAACTACTCTTCTCAAACAACTTCATGATGCTCCACTAGCAGGTCATCCAGGAATTAGTAAGACCATTCACTTAATTAAAAGAGATTACTGGTGGCCTAAGCTCTCACACACTGTCACTCAATATGTTAATTCATGCGTCATATGTGCTACCAACAAACATTCCAGGAAGCCACCTTATGGTCTTCTTACATCTATTCCTATTCCGGAAAGACCCTGGGATGTTGTTTCCCTGGATTTCATAGTCGACCTCCCCAGGTCTCAAGGTGCCAACACGATTATGGTTACAGTCGACTTATTAACAAAGATGGCTCACTTCATTCCATTAAAGAAGTTACCAACCTCTCTCGAGACCGCACAAGCCTTCTTAGAGAATGTTCTCAAGTTACATGGCCTCCCTTCCCAGATTATCTCAGACCGCGGCACCCAATTCATTTCCAGATTCTGGAGAGCGCTTTGCCAAGCCTTACAAATTGATCATCGTATGTCCACTGCCTATCATCCTCAGACAAACGGTCAGACAGAACGGGTTAATCAAACACTCGAACAATACTTACGCTGTTATTGCACCCATTTACAGGATGACTGGCTCCAATTTCTTCCTCATGCTGAATTCGCGTATAATAACGCCTCCAGTTCTTCCTCCGGATTTTCTCCTTTCTACGCTAACTATGGATTTCATCCCAAATCTGCACCAATCTCTGTTCTCCCTAACAGTGTTCCTGCTGTAGAGCATTACCTCTCAAACTTAAAGAGGACTTCAGAAATACTCCATGTCAATCTTCGTACAGCCCAACAAAGACAGAAGAAATATTACGACTCCCGTAGAACTGCTCCCCCAAAATACAAAGTTGGTGATTTAGTTTGGCTCTCTACCCGAAATTTACGTCTTAATATTCCCTCAAGGAAACTAGGACGTCAATTTACTGGTCCTTTCACCATTTCACACCTCATTAACAACAACACCGTAAAACTAGTTCTACCTTCACATTGGAAGATACATCCGACTTTCCATGTCTCACTTATTAAACCTTTCATACCTAATCCCTTTCCTAACAGAGTTCCTCAACCCCCTTCTCCTGTTGAGGTTCTAGGTGAGACCGAGTACGAAATAGAAAGAATTCTAGATTCCAAAAAACAAGGTTCTTCCCTCCAATATTTAATTCGTTGGAAAGGCTACAGCCAACTTGATGACTCTTGGGAAGATGCCTCTCACATTCATGCCCCTAGACTCATCAAGCATTTTCACCGCAGATACCCTGACCGCCCATCACCCTCTGGTTCTATTTTTGGGACCCCCTTGAGGAGGGGAGTATGTAACGCCATCGGCGTTATTTTACATAAGACGAGCGCAGCTGTATCTTGTTCAGACAGCTGCGCTCCATCCAGTGTCTGTTCAGCGTCACTTCCGGTGCGCCCTGCGTCCCTGCGTTTCACGCTGGAACGCGGAAGTACGCTCGCTCGTTCCCATGCTGGGCGGGCTATTTAAACCCTCTCTGATGGCGGCTGGGTGTTCGGTTATTGAACTAGACACCCGGCGCCATCTGTGATCAAGGACGACTCTACTGGAGACCCTCTTCACCTCCTGCCTTCTGGAGGAGAGTTGTTCTCAACCCCAGGACTCCCTACTTCAGGATTCCGAGACCTAGACCACAGAGCTCACACTCTACAGCTTCTACTTCTTCCTGAAATCCCTGCCTACTTCCGGAATCCGAGGGCTAGACCACAGAGCTGACACTCTACACCTTCTACTTCCTCCTGAATCCCTGCCTACATTCTCCTGGGAGACTTATCATCTTACAGCCTTCACAACCGCAAGTACCATAGGAATCAGTCTATTCAAGCTAGAACTGACATTGCCTATTTATGCAGTGTATGCTAATTCTATAGGATTCTGTTCCCAGTAACTTGTGTGATAGTCTGTACTGTGACTCTCTAGATATCATCTTCCCCCTATAGATCATATACGATACCATTGATGCGAGATAGTCTACAGGAGAATGTGATGATATTAACCCCTCACTCTCTGAACAAATATTGAGTTAACTGGTGGTTTATACTGAGAATTCTCCATTGTCACTGACTACTCCCTAATTTAGGTTTAATAAGGCGTAGGCGTCACAATGCTCTACCATAACAACTTCACCAGAGCATCTTCAACACGTTCTCTCTGTATATCTGGAGTTCAGGGATGTGTTTGACAAACAGGCCGACCGTCTACCTCCTCATCGGCCTTATGACTTCCCCTATTGACCTCCGCCAGGCTCCAAAATCCCCTTTGGCCGCATTTTTACACTGTCGGAAACTGAGTTAAAAAGCCCTGAAGGCTTACATTGATGAAAACCTAGAGAAATGGTTTATTCGTCCATCTTCCTCTCCCGCTGGAGCAGGAATCTTTTTTGTGGAAAAGAAAGATGGAGAAGACTACCGGGAATTGAATAAAATAACCATTAAGAACAGGTACCCGTTGCCCCTTATTCCTGAGCTTTTCCAACGCTTCTGGTCAGCTAAAATGTTCTCCAAACTTGACCTTCGGGGCGCCTGTAACCTCATCCGGATCAGAGCGGGAGATGAGTGGAAGACCGCTTTTAGATACAGGTTTGGACATTACGAATACCTCGTAATGACCTTTGGACTCTGCAACGCGCCAGCTACCTTTCAGCACCTGGTCAACGATATTTTTCGTTAACATCTGGATGAATTCTTAGTTGTATACCTGGATGACATCCTCATTTTCTCTGCTTCTGTTGAACTACACCGGGTCCATGCTAAAAAAAAATCTCACTATACTCAGGAACCACAAGCTGTAGCTCAAAGCTGAAAAGTGTGACTTCGAGAAAACCACTGTACAATTTCTCGGTTTCATCATTTCCACCAGCGGAGTTTCTCTGGATCCACAGAAGGTCAAGACTATTCAGGAATGGCCAGCTCCAGGGGACAAGAAAGGGGTACAACGATTTATTGGGTTTGGCAATTTCTACAGAAGATTTATCACCAGATTCTCTTCTATCGTAGCACCTATCACCAAACTTACACATCACGATAACCGCTTGTCTTGGTCGCTTGAGGCCCAGGAAGCCTTCTTAAAGCTTAAATCTGCATTTATTTCTGCACCCGTTTTGCGACACCCGGATCCAGCGTTACCCTTCATATTAGAGGTAGACGCCCCTGAGACAGCCACTGGGGCTATACTATCTCAAAGACAAGGACTGAAGTCTCTGCTACACCTGGTAGCTTTCGCCTCTCGAAAGCTGAGCCCTCCGGAGAGGAATTACGATGTTGGGGATAGAGAGCTACTAGCTATTAAATTTGCCCTGGAGGAGTGGAGATACCTGTTGGAAGGGGCAAAATCTGGAGAGGATAATGTAAATCTAATTTAAGGTTTACAGGCATTTGAGCGCTGTCTGTGCCTTTTCCACTGAAATGCTCCTTTCCTGAACGTGTGTGTACACAGGCTAACAGATTGGGTTTAGAGGCAGAAATAAAAACATTTAACACCTGTAAAATTAGTGTTTTTGACACCCAGTGTGCATAAGCCCTTACACCAATAAAAATGATTATATATAAATGAAACTATTCTGTGATCCCATTTGTATATAAAATGGAGATGTTTATACTATAATGAAATTGTAAACAGAAAACGTCAATACAGTGTACATTTTATAAATGGAAGAGAATGATAAATACATTTCTACATTTCTGGCTTCTACACCCTGGTCTGGAGATCACTGCTGTGACATTAAAGTGGTTGTAAAAGTTTTTTTTTTTTTTTCTAATTAACAAAGATGCCTATACTTGCCTGCTCTGTGCAATGGTTTTGCACAGAGCAGCCCCGATCCTTATCTTTTGGGGTCCCCCGCCAGCTATCCAGTCCTCTCCTCTTCATCGGGTGCCCCCATGTAAAGCAAATATCCTTGGGGGCACCCATGCAGGCTTGCTCCCGAGTCCCGCAGCTGCGTTTATTGACTGTCCAATGAGGAGAGCGACAGTGACTGAAGCCTCTGCGCTCGTGCACTTCGCTGGATCCGATCGGGCTCAGGTAAGAAAAAGGGGAGGGGGGGCTGCAGCACAGGAGGTTGTTCACCTTAATGCATTAGGCTTTACACTTTAAAGTGATTGTAAAATCTTGTTTTTTTTTTTTTTCTATAAAAATAACAAACATGTTATACTTGTAGTGGTTTTGCACAGAGCATCTTGGATCCCCCTCTTTTCGAGTCCCTTTTTTGGTGCTCCTGTGCCCGCAGTGTGTCCTGGAGCCAATGTGCATTTCCCAGCAGGTGCATTGTCCACCGGGCAACCGCGATCGCTCATGACAGAACGAGAACGGGGATGTGTGTGTATAAACCCACACATCCCGGTTCTGTCAGGGGAGAGGAAAAAGGTTGTGTGTTCCTACCAAGTAGGAACAACGATATGTCTCCTCCTCTAGTCATTCCCATCCCCCCACAGTTAGACCATACAGTGAGGGAACACCTTTAAACCCTTGATCACCCCCTAGTGTTAACCCCTTTCCTGCCAGTGACATCTATACAGTAATCAGTGGTCATTTTTAGCTCTGATCGCTGTATAAATGTCAATAGTCCCAAAAAAGTGTCAAAAGTGTCCGATCTGTCAGCCGCAATGTCACAGTGCCGATAAGAATCGCAAATCATCTCTACAATGCTTGTTATGAGTTCCCGTGAGAAAACGTGAAAAGGAAGTGGAGGGGCCCCGTGCCTTCCGATGACATCACTAAGGCGCCGTACACACGATCGGATATATCCGATGAAAACGGTCCGTGGACCATTTCCATCGGATATGTCCGATCGGGAGTTTGATCCGATGGCGTGTACACACCATCGGATCAAATTCCCCGCCGCCGGACGGCGCGGTGACGCGGCGGTGACGTTGACGCCGCCGCGTCACCGCCACGTCACCGCACCAGGAAGTAAAACACTTCCGCGCATGCGCCGAATCCATTCGGCAGCGGCGCGGCGGCGGTGGGACCCGACATGTCTGCTGGTAAGTGTACTAACCAGCAGACATGTCGGGCGGACAGATTCCACCCGATAGATTTCAAAGCATGCTTTGAAATCTGTCGGGTGGAGAAATCTGTCCGCTAGCCCATACACACGAGCGGAGATGTCTGCTGAAACGGTCCATCGGACCGTTTTCAGCGGACATATCCCCTCGTGTGTACGCGGCCTTAGATGGATACTCTGGATGTTGCATACTCCTAGATACTTCCATGGTTATGTTTATTTTTTCACTGTACTGTCGTTATGCGCCCAGTTATGAGAAATGTATTGTTGATGTGTCTGTATCAGTTCAATGTAATTATACTGGCTGTGAAACCGGGACCTCTTCCCTTGAGGTGTTATTCAATAAAGATTATATTTGAAAAAAGAATCGTAAATCATCGCCATTACTAAAAAAAAAAAAAAAAAATAATAATAATAAAAATGCCATAAACCTATCTCATATTTTGTAGACGCTATAACTTTTGAGCAAATCAATCAATATACGCTTATTGCATTTTTTTATTTTTTTTTACCAAAAATATAAGTAGAATCATAAATGTATATGTATATGTATATCAGCCTAAACCAGGGGTGGGCAAACTTTTTGATTGGAGGGCCGCAATGGGTTCATATATTGGACCCGGGGGCTGGACCAGTAGTGTGTATGTGTGAATTAATATAAATTAAATTTAAATTTGTAGCATTAAATGTTTAGATTAATCAGAGAGCCTCCCCTTACATCAGGCTGCCCAGAGAGACTCCCCTCACATCAAGGTCCCCAGAGAGCCTCCCTACTTACATCAGGGTCCCTAGAGAGCTTCCCCCTACATTAGGTTTCCCAGAGAGCCCCCCTCATTACATCAGGGTCCCCAGAGAGCCTCCCCTTACATCAGGGTCCCCAGGGAGCCTCCCCTTACATCAGGGTCCCCAGGGAGCCTCCCCTTACATCAGGGTCCCCAGGGAACCTCCCTACTTACATCAGGGTCCCTAGAGAGCCTCTCCTACATTAGGATCCCCAGAGAGCCTCCCCTGACATAAGGGTCCCCAGAGAGCTCCCCCCTACATACATCAGGGTCCCCAGAGAGCACCCCCTTACACCAGGGTCCCCAGAGAGCACCCCCTTACACCAGGGTCCCCAGAGAGCACCCCCTTACACCAGGGTCCCCAGAGAGCACCCCCTTACACCAGGGTCCCCAGAGAGCACCCCTTAAACCAGGGTCCCCAGAGAGCACCCCTTAAACCAGGGTCCCCAGAGAGCACCCCTTAAACCAGGGTCCCCAGAGAGCCTTCCTCATATTACTTTTCCCAGAGAGCCCCCCTCTTACATTACTGTCCCCAGAGGCCCCCCTCTTACATCAGTGTCCCCAGAGGGCCCCTTCTTTACATTAGTGTCCCCAGAGGGCCCCCCTCTTACATCAGGGTTCCCAAACAGCTGACTCCCCCCTTGCAGAGGGTCCCCTGTACCTGGCAGGTGGAGGTAGGAGGCGACGATCAGCAGCTTTATGGTGTCCACAGGCAGTGGGGGCCTCCCTGGGGCTTGTAGTTCTTCTCCGAAATGTGTACAGCAGAGAGGGGAGATGCCTCTGACCCGGACATCAGCAACAGTGTACAAGCGAGTGAAAGTGAAAGTGATACCTGCTGGGTTAGAGGCCCTTCCCCTCTTCTCTCCACTGTATACACTGACACAAGCCTCAGGGAGATCCCGCCGCCTACATAGGCACCATAGAGCTGCCGATCAGGCACAAGTCCAGGAAGTCATTGCGCGCCGCGCGCGCCTGGCTATGTAAATGGCGGGGGCGGCCGCAAAAGCCGTGAAGTCGCCATAGGAGCGGCGCCCTGCACCACTGCCGCCCCTGGCTCCACGGGCCGGATTAAAAAGTCCGCTGGCCCGTAGTTTGCCCATCACTGACCCTAAACTGATGAAGAAATTAGTTTTTTGGGGGGGGGATATTTTTTGTTTATAAAACGCAACAAATAAAAAACTACAGAGGTGGTTAAATATCACCAAAAGAAAGCTCCATTTGTGGGGAAAAAAGGACATTTTGTTTGGGTATAACGTTGCACGACTGTCAGTTAAAGTGACGCAGTGCCGTATCGCAAAAAATGGCCTGGTCAGGAAGGGGGCAAATCCTTCCGGGGCTGAAGTGGTTAATGCATAGAATGTATTAAGATAAAAAGCCTTCTGCCTTTACAATTACTTTAACCACTTAAGGACCGCTCACTGTATATATACGTCATTTTTTTAAAGATGGATATCTTGGTAACGGTAGCCGCTGCTGCCACAACCGAGATATCAGTGAGCGGACCTTTAAACGATAACAGTGCTTTCCGCGGCGGATTTGAAATGTCAAAACGTCACTTTTGCCCATGCTTCCTAAAGGCCTAGGCCCAGATTCACAGAGAGTGGGCGCACATTACGCGGCCGTAGCGCAAACGATGTACGCTACGCCAACGCAGCACGGAGAGGCAAGCACTGCATTCAGCAAGCTATTGCTCCCAACGCTGCATCGGCATGGCGTAGGTTTCGAAGGCGCAGGCCGGCGTGGGTGGAAGTGGGAGTGACCTCATGCAAATGATGGTCCGAGCATGGTGCAGTGTTTTGCGCCCGGCGTATCACGAACTGCGCATGAGCCGTGACATGGACGCATGAAACAGCACCCTTATGCGCATGCTCACAACCACGCCGGCACAAATGCCTAAGCTACGCCGGATCACCACGTACGCCATGAACGTAACGTACGCCCAATACGCCGGCCTGTGTTCTCTGTTGCAGACCTTTGCATGTCTGTTGCCGGGTTGCGCCTCATCTATGGGGAATAACTTTACGCCAGACGTACAACTTACACGCACCTCGCGTAGCATGCGTTGGGCGCACGTACATATTTCCCTTATTTGCATGTTTGAATGCCTAATCAATGGAAGCAGGCCAGTTTTTAGGCGTATGTTGGTTTGTGGGTATGGCGCACAGATACGCCGGCGCAAATTTGCACTTACGTCGGTGTAAGTGCTTTGTAAATCTAGGCTCTATTTTCTTGTAATTTTTTCAAATGACAATTATTATTTTTTTTTGCAATTTAGTCGAAATATGACATTTGAGGTCTTTTTGACCCCAGATCTAATTTTTAAGATGACCTGTCATGCTTTTTTCTATTACAAGGGATGTTTACATTCCTTGTAATAGGAATAAAAGTGACCCATTTTTTTTAAAGTATAAAAATGAAAAAAAAAAAATAGGAAAACAAAAAAAAACATTTTTTTTAGAGCGCCCCGTCCCGACGAGCTTGCGCGCAGAAGCGAACGCATACGTGAGTAGCGCCTGCTTATGAAAACGGTGTTCAAACCACACAAGTGAAGTATCACCACGATCGTTCGAGCGAGAGCAATAATTCTAGCCCTAGACCTCCTCTGTAACTCAAAAGATACAACCTATAGAATTTTTTAAACGTCGGGTAAATGGTTGGTGCCATTCCACGAGCGGGCGCAATTTTGAAGCATGTTGGGTATCATTTTACTCGGCGTAACATTATCTTTCACAATATAAAAAGATTGGGCTAACTTTACTGTTTTTTTTTCCAAAAAAAGTGCGCTTGTAAGACCGCTGTGCAAATACGGTGTGAGAACAAGTATTGCAATGACCGCCATTTTATTCTCTAGGGTGTTATATAATTTTTTTATATATATATATATATATATATATATATTTATATATATTTGGGGGTTTTAAGTGATTTTCTAGCAAAAAAAATAAGTTTTGTTTTAATCTTGTAAACATCAAAACTGAAAAACAGGCAAGGTCCTTAAGTGGTTAAGGTGTGTACCTAATCAAAATGTCTTACCTTTTGCCATATAACCTCCTGCCCTGTGAACGCAAGGGGCATATTGATTCCATTAAGAGCCATCCAGTCAATCTCCTTCTCCCATCTGGCCCAGTCCCACCAGACAAATGAATAACTGGATGTGCAGACATTTTGGTAGTAGCGGAACCTAAATACAAAACAGAGAAGTCAAGTGCGCCATTTTCTAACAAACATTTATAAAAATGGACATGTAATTCATTTTAAAAGTAAAAATTCCTGCCTAAAAATTATACCGCATGGAATGATGGAAAAGCCTCCTATCCATCCTTCTTTGATTTTGTTTTATGCTGTTATTGAGGTGGAGTTTTCCTGTTTTCATGTCTAAGCCCTGCCAAATTGCCATTTAATTGTATTAATTTAAATCTGTATTTATATGTGTAGGATTGCTGAAAAACAAGTAATGTAAGATGAAATAGTTTTGTTAAAATATCATGAAATGCTTTTTATAGCCATTCGCAGTCTGTGTAAGCTTTCACCCTGATCTAGAACTCGGTTACTGATTTATGTGCATTATATCCTGAAACCATCATAATTGCTCTAAAAAAAGAGAGAGCAGACCTTCCTGTACCCGCTGTGTCCCCACTGCTCTTTTCCCCACTACCTGTTGCTGTTCGTTAAAGTTGCCTACAAATCCTGATGTCAGGCGACACCAGGCACACCCATAATAGCTCCCAAATTCAGCACAGTGTTAATCGGCAGAACTTGCATAATAAAAGGCAAAATATCGGCCAGACGATATATTGGTCGACCTCTAGACTGGACATTGGCAAAGCTTGCTGGACTAGTCCCCCTCAGGGTACTCTTATAACCCTACCCCATGCCCCTGTTTTTAAGCAAGCAGAGCAACACAGAACCTAAGGGGATGGTGGTCTGTATCCTGTACTGTAGGCCAAGAAATTAACACTAGGGGGCGAGGAAGGGGTTAAATGTGTATCCTGGGTGTGTTCTAAGTGTGTGTGGAGGGGGACTGACCGATGCCGTGTCCCTATGTACAAGGGACACAGCATCTGTCTCCTCTCCCTGACAAGACGTAGGACTGCAGTAAGGTAAAGGAAGCTAGTTAGCAAAAAAAAAAATCCTTTAGTGATCCTTTAAGCTTGGCCCCTTAGTTCCAGGGAAGGGAACTCAAGGTATCAGCATACCAAAACATTTTGCACAATATCATGCGTTGTGGGAACAATTTGGGAATGGCCTCTTTCTATTCCAACATGGCTGTGCACCACTGCACAAAGCAAGTTCCATAAAGACATGGGTGAGCGAGTTTGGGGTAGAAGAACTTGAAAGGCCTGCACAGAGTCCTGACCTCAACCTGATGGAACACCTTTAGGATGAATTAGAGTGGAGACGGCAAGCCAGGCCTTATCATCCAACATCAGTGCCTGACCTCAGAAATGAGCATCTGGAAGAATGGCCCAACATTCCAATACACACACTCCTAAACAGTGGCAGCTGGTGCTGTATATTTGGGGGGGGGGCGAAAACAAGACACCCGTCTTATCCCCCCGGTCGCTCCACCCACACTTACCCCCACCTAGCAGCTTTGGTTCCTTCCTGCATCTCCTCCTCCTCCATGGTGGTGTCTTCACCCTGCATCTATGGCTTTGTGGTGGCTTCCCTCCTCCTTAGCTCAGCGGCTAACATGATCGCTTTTCCTCTCAGCCAATCATGCCTTAAGACATGCTTCGCCCTCAATGGCATTATCCCCTTTGTTTACCGACTCGCCGGCAAGGCTCTTCCCCTGCTTGAAGCAGCGGAAGCACTCCTGCTTGAAACAGCAAGCCTACCTCCCAAACTTGCAGGAGCCCTCATTATACTGCCAGCAGACACTGCTTTTCTTTGCGGACAGTTGTCTGGGGTTAGGATGTGCCACCGGCCCCCCTGGAAAAACTGATTAGGGGCCCGCGTCGAGTTCATAAGTTGCATCCACAAACTAATGTCCTTGTGGTCCCACCACAAAAGACGGGCGGATAGATCTCCGATCACCGTACCTCAACCATGCGGATCCCCGTAACCCTAGGCCTCACTGATGGTGTCAAGATAACATAAGAGTGCTGAACAGTTTTCCGTATTCTTCTCCCCAACTACACTTGCCATGTGGCAAAAGCATCGAGCCAATTAAGGAAAGTCCGTGGGATAAGCCTGTACCGCTGTTTTTCTTCATCCTCCTTTTTGATCTCCTCTGGCTTGAACCTATACAGATTAAATATTTCCAGGGTAGCAGAAAGAATATCTCCACATACTTACCCTTCCAAAAAATTTCACAGATTCTGGCTTTTCACCCAGAGGCCCCCAGAAAACAAATGTAAACCTCACATTTTGTAGAGTCGGTCAATCTGACTGAATCCTGTTTGGTAACGGCCTGCCTTTTCCCTCGACACCAACTTGTCTCCCGTCATGGTCTGGCCCGGCGCCATATTTGCCACTGCGGCAGACACCGCTGCAGGGGGGGGGGGGGGGATCAACCCAAGACACCAAAGCCAGCTGCGTCACCGCTGACCCACCCACCGGCGGGATCCATGCCGGTGATGGCGTGGCTTGGGCACTCGTTCCTGGTTCAAATTGCTGGACGAGCTCCCAGAAACCCAAAAGGAACCCCTGCAACTCCCCATCTGACCTAGAAGTTTCATAACAGCGATCCACACTAGAAGGGATAGAAAGCATGGGCAAATCAGACCGTGTAGCTGCCAACTCCCCGTGGGCCAGGGCCCTCCCCTAGACACACATTATCATGAACAGCAGAAAACATCGACATTAGAAGTAGTAGGCTTACCAGGCTGCCTAGGAAGGATGCCACCAGCAGGGTCCAACTCCATTGATGCAGGGCGTCCATGCGACACCCTCCCTTCTGCAGCGGATAGATCGCCCTCCGATTTCTCCTCTATCTCCACGTCTCCTCTCTTCAGCAGAACCCCAGGAGTAGTGGCCCTGGATGCAGAGGATCTGTGTAGCTGCTGTCCCCGCCTCCTCCTACCGACTTCCAGGTCGCCTTACCGGAGGAGCGCTCCGGAGGCCAAGCTCGTATGGACACCTGCCCCCCTTTCCCTAACCTGGAGGACTCCGCTCCTCTGGACGCCGCCTCAGCCCTGAGCTGGGAAAGCAGCCTGTCCATGTACGGCATCTCGTCCAGCACCAGCAGGGGTTCCAAGTTGCTACCTGCACCGCGAGATCCTCTGGACACCAGGATAGGACCACCTCTCCTTAAATGCACATAGCCCCTCCTCTCCCTCGGGTTACCCCCCAGTCAGATAAATTCTCTCATTACTTTACATGCCTTGTTCCCCTGTTCACATTTGTCATGCCTGCCCTTCGTTCCAGGCCTCACTGTAATTGAGCAACTTTTTGCTTGATTGTTTTGATAATTTTACTTATTACTAATAATTATGCAATCGCAGTGAAAAAAATAGGATTTTTTGTACTCACCGTAAAATCCTTTTTCTTTGTCATCCATGGACGGTCACTCCGGATATAACCATCCTCCCTGCAGCCTCGGTTCATAACAAGCAGTACAAACCTAAAAAAGGAGGGGTGGGGGCTGAGTCCATTCATGGACGACAAAGACAATTATTTTTACGGTGAGTACAAAAAATCCTATTTTCTCTTGTAGTCCAGGGACGGACACAGCCTCTTCAATTCCTGACAAGTGGGACGGCCACAGGCAGTGTAAAAAAAAAAAAAAAAGAAGGAGGGGTGGGAACAGTATCAGTAAAAACAAACACACAACTTCACCCCAAAACAGGCAGAGCGCCTCACATCAACCTTGTAAAATTTTGAGAAAGTGTGAACGGACGACCAAGTCGACGCTTTACACACGTGAGACTGACGCTTGATGTCGGAAAGCGCAGGAAGCACCAATTGCCCTGGTCGAATGTGCCGTGACCGGAAAGGGGGGCGCCCGCCCCCTAAGAGCATAAGCCTGTATGACAGTCTGTCTGATCCACCGAGAAATGGTGGCCGACGAGACGACCAGGCCCCTTTGTGGACCAGATACCGACACAAAAAGTAAGTCCGACCTCCGAAACGGAGCCGTAGCTGACAGGTACACCCGCAGAGCGCGTACCATGTCTAAGGGATGAAGTGCACTTTCCTTAGCATGCACCAGCCGAGGACACAGGGATGAAAGCACAATGTCCTCGTTAAGGTGAAAAGACGAAACCACCTTCGGAAGAAAGGAAGGTCGGGGGCGTAACACCGCCTTATCCTCATGGAGGACCAAGTATGACGACTTGCAGGACAAGGCCGCCAACTCAGAAACCCTTCTGACAGACGTAATGGCCACCAAGAAGGCAACCTTCTGAGAAAGCGTCAAGAGCGGAATCCCTCCGATGTCCTCGAAGGGAGGTTTCTGAAGAACCGAGAGCACCAGATTCAAATCCCATGGGGGAAGAGGTGGTCTAAGAGGGGGAAGTATATGACGAACTCCCTGCACAAAAAAAAAGGTACCCACCATGGGAATGGGCCGCCAAAGGCTGCTGAAAGAACACAGCCAAGGCTGAAATCTGACCCTTTAACAGTGCTTAAGGCAAGCTTCTGATCCACACCACGCTGTAAAAACAGCAGGATCCTGGACACCGAATACGTCCGTGGACGCCAACCCATCTCTTCGCATATAGAGATGCAAGCCTTCGAGGTGTGATGGTAGATCTTCCTAGAAGAGGACTTGCGTGCCTTCAACATCGTTGGAATGACCGAGTCGGAAAGACCGCAGTCCCTTATAACCTGGCTTTCAATAGCCATGTCAGCCGTGTTAAAGCCAGTGACTGTTCCACTTGGACAGGATCTCCCTCTGTAGTACTCCAGTGTGGAACTGGACGTACGGTACAACCTCGAACGAGGCCACCATGAGGCCCAGAACTCGCATGCAAAACCGGAGAGACGGCCATTTGCAGGACATCAAAATTCTCACAAAATCCTCACAGCAGACTGGAGCGTCTGCAATGTTTCCAGGGGTAGAAAGACCCTCGCTTTCGCGGAGTCTTGAATCAACCCAAGATATTCCAAACGCTGAGTTGGAACCAGGACCGACTTCTGGATGTTTAACACCCACCCGAATTTCTTGTAGGGTCTGGCTGGTTATAGACACGTCCTCCCTTAATTCTGAGTCAGAAGCTGCTCTCAGAAGAAGATCGTCTAAGTAACCCATGATGGCAATGCCTCGCTGTCTCAGCAAAGCTAGGATCTGCGCAAGCACCTTGGTAAAAACTCTTGGTGCTGACGCCAGGCCAAAAGGAAGGGCCACAAACTGATAGTGGTCTTCCCCGATCACAAAGTGCAGAAACCTCTGGTGACTTGCACAGATTGGGACATGCAAGTATGCGTCCTTGATGTCCAAGGATGCCAGAAAGTCCACCGAGCGAATCGATTCAATGTGGAACTTCCTTACTTTCACAAAGAAATTCAGAGCCTTGAGGTCCAGGATCGGACGGACCCCGTCCTTCGGGACCACAAACAGATTCGACTAAAAACCCTGAAACCTCTCGTCCTGCAGAACAGGTAAAATTACTCCGCAATCTAGCAGATCCCTTACTGCCCCCAACAGGGCAGCCCGATGACCCGGTAGGAGAGGGAGACTTGAGGGAAAGTATCTGTTCGGGGGATAGGAAAGAAACTATCTTGTACCCCGAAGAGACCACGTCGCAGACCCATCGGTCGGGAGGGCAGAGAGGTCTACCGAGTCATGAACCTGCAAAGCCGCCCCCCCCACCCATGAGTCAGGGCGGGAGCAGGCCTTCATGCAGTTGCGGGCTTGGGTGCCAGCTTGTTCGGCTTACGCACCCAGGGACGTTTCTGTCCCCCAGCTGAGCCCTTGTCGGTCTAGGAGGGTTTACCCGCGGGCCCTGACTGACGAAAATACCGCTTCTGAGTTGGAAAAGAAGAACCCGGCTTACGGCGGGCAGTTCCTTCCCCTTGGAGGACTGAGGGAGGAAAGTGCTCTTCCCTTCCGTGACATCCTTGATAATGTCGTGCAGTGAAGACCCAAAAAGCCTCCCACCTTTGAAGGGTAAATCCAGCAGGGCTTTCTCAGAGGCCTGGTGCGCAGACCAGCATTTTAGCCAAAGCAGGAGGCCGAAACAGAAGCCCTGGATATCAAGGGTACTGCATCTAGGGAAGCATCACAAACAGACAAGGCCCTGGACCAGCTGGTCAGCCAGTCAATTAACCTCGGATGGGAATTAGTGCTCCTCCGGTCTGGCGCAAAACCTGTGCCCACTCAGTAAGTGTCTGAGACACCAGGGTAGTGGCCTCAATAGGCCGCAAGGCAGACCCCAGCATGGTAAACATGGAGCGGGTCAGTGCTTCGTATCTTCTATCAGTCTGATCCTTAAAAGCAGGAGTTCCCTCTGTAACGGTCACCACCGTTTACGGCCTTCCATCCAACCACGACAAGCTTATCTGACACACTCTGACAATCTTGCATACACGATCCATATCCATTCCCATAAACAAGACGAGACTCAAGCTCTGCACTTGCTTCAAAGATATGACAATTTATTGGTATTTTCTCAGCTTCTTATACAGTTTCAAGCATAATGCAGTTTATCACAGGACAATGCAATCTCCACCCTCCTATTCACTCACTGAGGATAATTCTTTAATTGGGAGCTAGACATGACGGCACCGTATCATCAATAGGGTTCAACTAACCTTGAATAATAACACAGACATCTAGTTGAATAAGTTATCTAGACAGCTTTATCACACAATGGCAGAGTCTTGTGAGAGTGGGTGCAATCAACACCTTCAACGGAATGTCTTTACAGTAAATAGCCAACACCTTAAGATATTTCAATAGCCTATTATACAAAGGTATGACTCACTGTCTGGTTCACCTGGTCATGTCATCATGAACTCCTTGTGATAGCTCAGTCCTAAAATGAAGTATTAATAATGTCCCATCTGTAATATATGAATTATGATTCTTTGTCATCCTATGGCCCTAGTGGACATAAGGTGACCCTAGACATAGGAATATCTCAGTCTGTCACGGTGCATTCCGTTACACCCTCTATAGGGAGAGAGTGGTCACCTTGTTTAACTGGGCAACCACCACCACCGGAGAAGTGCACTTTTTTAAAAGGTTCTCCTGAAAAGGGTACCGAACCGCCAGGCGGTAAGGGACTACAAAAGCCTTCTGCGGCTTTTCCCATTCTGCATTAATGAATTTATCAAAGAAGGACACATAAGGAAAAACCTTAACAGAGCGGTCTGATTTGTGTGACCTAAAGTAGACCGAGCCCTCAGCGGATAGCTCAGCTGCACTATCCAGCTTAAGGTAGTCCCTTAAAGCATTGATAAGCTCCCTGACAAGTGCCTTATCATGCCCTGACCCAGTTACAGTGTCTTCCTTACAAGGAAGGTCCTGGTTCATGTCCTCAGATAAAACAGAACAGGCACCTGAGCCGCAGCCGGGTCCTGGTCTGAATCTGAACATTCCCCTGGGGATAGTGGAGGGACCCCCCTTAGCGCCGCGCGCCGCTTCCACCCTGGCAACCAATGTCTCCAGGACTGCCGACAAAGATAGGGTGACCAGACATCCCCGGTTTCAGGAGACAGTCCCCGGATTGAGGACACTGTCCCCAGACCAAGTCTGTCCCCAGTTCTGTCCCCAGATTGGATTTGAACAGGGGCTGGGGCAATTATAAAAAACAGGTAGGGGAGTATTTAAAAATTATAATTCTGAATTACTCACCCCACTCTGCCGCTCCTACTAGCTTGGGGGGGGGGGGCGTTATTTTGTGCCCCTTTCTGAGGATTATGGGTTGGTCGGAGCAGAGGAAATATTTCTTCAGTTTCGAGTGCAGGCCATTCAGCTCCGCTCGCATGTTCTTCAACCTTGGCTCAAGTCCCGGCCTACTGCCTGACTGCTTATCTCCTTGATCTTCCTCCGCACCCCACCCAGCAGTAGCCGAGGCCCGGAGAGTAAGACTTGGCAGGCTGTGAGGCAGGTGGCTGCAGCGATGGGCAGAGAGTCGCTGATTGCCTACATTACTTGTAAAAAAAAAAAATATGTCCCCAGATTTTATTTTAAAAATCTGGTCACCTTAGACAAAGAGTCTATAGTGAGTGCAGTTCCAGCTGCCGCCTCTGTCATGCTGGGGGAAGAAGGACCAGATACTGACTCAATTTTTTTAGGAAAAAAAACTCCCAGGGCCCAATTCAGACTGAGCAGAAAAAAAAACCACCACTCCTGCTGCGCTGACAGGGGGGGGGGGGGTTAACCAGGGGACTCACACCGGAGGACTGCTTGGCGCCGCTGCCCGTGTAACACACTACGTTGTGTGTGTGTGAGAAGAAGCCGTGAGGAAAGCTGTGAGGTAGCCGTGGGGTGCTGCGTGATAAAAACGGCGCTGCGCGCCATTGGAGTCAATAATAGAGGCGGAGGACTCTGGCAAGATGGCCGCTGAGCGCAGCATATGGAGCCTGACGCGGCCACAGGAAAATGGCCGACCACCATAATATGCTGTATCATGGCGCGGCTACAACAAAATGGCCACCAATGGGATTTTTAATACAAACTGAAAATCCACAAAAAATTGCGCCAGCGCCGCCAGAACAGTGGCAAAACAACAGCATTTTAAAAGCGGAACACAGAGAAAGGCTGCCCAGCACCCCAAAACGACCAGAAAAGCGGGCCCCAGCAGTAAAAAACACACAGGCCAGTCGCACAGTCCCCTCAACCAGGTGCCCCCCCCTCCCTGACAGCATTGCAGAACAACAGAGGGAAAAGGGGAGCAGGGAAGGAAGGATACACAAACCTCAGGAATGCTCAGCCGTACCATCCCACCTAAGAGGGATGGACTGTACTTACCCATCCACGCGATGACTTACTGACTGATTCCAGACAGGCGTACAACCGCAATGGAGGTAGCCGTCGGCCTGGTCCGCTGTGAGTGAGACAACACCACCACCAGTCATGTGGGGACCTCAAAGCAAAGCTCACTGGCCACCCCAGGAGTCATGGGGCATGTTGTGTCAGACCCAGCATTAGGGTACATTAAACACCTTTTATTCTATGTATGTACTGTGCAAAATGTGTTTAGAAAATAAATTGTAAAACTGAGGTTCCAGTATGGTGTTCTCTCTTTGTTCACAAGATGACATATAATATGTTCTTCTGTGACAAAAAAAAAACTCAGCATGTGGCGGGCTATTGCCCAGTATATGCTGACAGTGCAGAGCCGTGCTGCAGCCAGGACAGATGCAGACAATACTGTCCAGATCCACCCTGCCGCCTGATTGACAGCTGGCTCTGCCTACTGGAGCAAGGGCCAACTCTGCCTGCTGCATCCGTTCCTCCCCCATCTGTTCTTCCAGTCAGCCCTAGCAGTGGCGTAACAACCGGGGGCGCAGCAGGTGTGTCTGCCCCGGGCGCTAAGCTGAGGGGTTATAATACCGGGATGAGGCTGGCGCCTGGCGGGTCTCTGTTGCTGCGGTCTGGACTGGTCTAGCTGTCACCAGAGATCCCAGGTTTCTCTCTCCGCTCTGATCTGGACACTTCCTGATTTTCTCTAGCCCAGCGATGAGCGGCTGTGTGGGTTGGATATTGGTCACATGACCATGTGATGTCATCAAGGTCCCTTCTGTGGATAGGAAGGAGGATGATCTACAAGGAGAAAAGTAAGGACACATGGTGCAGGTGTGAGTACGGAGGGGGGAGAGTGTGCAGGGCCGGGATGGGTAGTGGAAGTGGGCTCACCTATTACATAGATAGGTAGATATTATATGTGAACAGTAATAAGTGGCCCAACATGGTGAGAGGGGCTGTGAAGATCAGAGGGAGGTACAGGCATGCTCTGGTCACAGAATGTGTACATTACCTATAATAATCATGCAGGATAATGTGTGAGGTCCCCTGTGACCTCCTGATACAGGTCATGTAGACATTCCTAGAGCTGTTTTAATGTTGAATTCTTTAATTTTAATTTATATTTTATTAAGATACTAGTTATGCGATCTTTTCATTATTTTTTCCACTATTGTTTATCAGGTAGTCTCTCACTTCAGTTTGAGATAATGCTTGTTTCCAAAGATACAATGTTATACTGGGTTTTGTATTTCCTTTCAGAAGTACGTGATATTGTAGTGGAGGGGTTGCCTACTATACGGCACTGTGACTGCAGGCTAGGTCATATACGCCTATTAGCACACACACACCACTGGCTCCCTTCACATCTCCTACAATTACCACAATCCTTGGCAACTAGACACGCTCCCCCCTTTACCAGAGTCTCTGCTATTGGGGGTGTGAGCCTGGAGTGATGTGCGCCCGCTACGCGGGAATGCGGCTGCTAGTTTACACGCGCCCATTAGCACACAACACTGGCTCCCCCCACATCTCCTACATATACCAGAATGCTTAGTGGCCAGACACGCCCCCCTGATGATGTGCAATCGCACGAAACATATGTCGGCGGCTTCGATTTGGTCACCCCGCACATAGCCATCCCGGCACCCGACTCCTACCACTGTACCCAGGATCTCCAGCCGCAGACTTTCGGGAAGCAGAGCACAAGTGCCATAAAAAGGTAGACAAACACGCAGTCAAAGTGCCGGGAAAGGCACTCACTCAAGTAAGAGGCCAATCTGCTATTTTTAACCACTTGCTTACTGGGCACATATACCCCCTTCCTGACCAGGTGAAATTTCAGCTTACGGCACTGCGTCGCTTTAACTGACAATTGCGCGGTCGTGCGATGTGGCTCCCAAACAAAATTGGCATCCCTTTTTCCCCACATATAGAGCTTTCTTTTGGTGGTATTTGATCACCTCTGCGGTTTCTATTTTTTGTGCTATAAACAAAAAAAAAGAGCGACAATTTTGAAAAAAAAAGTCAATATATTTTACTTGTTGCTATAATAAATAGCCATTTAAAAAAAAAAAAAAAAAAAAAAAAAACTTTTTTTTTCTGTTTAGGCCGATACGTATTCTTCTACATATTTTTCTACATAAAAAAAAACGCAATAAGCGACTGGTTTGCGCAAAAGTTATAGCGCTTACAAAATAGGGGACAGAATTATTATTATTTTTTTTACTACTAATTGCAGCGATCTGCGATTTTTATTGGGACTGCGACATTATATCGGACACATTTTTGACGCCATTTACATTTATACTGCGATCAGTGCTATAAAAATGCACCGATTACTGTAAAAATGTGACTGGCAGTGAAGGGGTTAACACTAGGGGGTGAGGAAGGTGTTAAATGTATTCCCTGGGTGTGTTCTAACTGTGGGGGGAGGGGGGTGACTGGGGGAGGTGACCGATGCTGTGTTCCTATGTACAAGGGACACAGATCGGTCTCCTCTCCCCCTGGCAGGACGTGGATCTGTTTACACACAGAGATCCATGTCCTTGTCCCTGTAACCGCCAATTGCGAGTGCCTGGCGGACATCGGACGCCAGGCACGCGCATCGGTATCTCAGGAATGCAGCGGCGCTCGCCCTCTAGTGGCCTGGAGGACGCATATATGCGTCCTGTTAGAGAATTAGAGCCACCCTGCGGCCGCACACATTCGTACGGCCATCGGGAAGTGGTTAATGTTGTTTTTTAAAGCGGAGGTTCACCCTCAAAACGAACTTAACAGCATCCTTACCCCGAAGGCAATCTAAGCAACATAGCGTTTTTTTTTTTTTTTTAATCCTCCCTTACCTTTCATATGCCTGCATTTCCTGTTTCATTGCCAGCGGGGATTGGGCATGTAGTTACTTTGCCCGACCGCGCTGTGCATTGTGGGCGCCGATTCAACGCCTCCATGCAGAGACGTCCTGGCCAATCACAGCGCGTCCACAGAACTAGTTAGTCGTGTATTCTCGCGCTAGCTGTTCTGTCACATGACGCGGGGAGCGGGTCACATGACCCGCAAACCGCATCATGTGATGTGGGCGTATATATATTGCCCATTGTAAACAATCGCCATTACTATACATTAGGACTATAGGAATTATCACAGCGGGGCGTGTCTTTTGGAGGACGCCGCTGTCCGTTGTGATGGTAACAATGCACTGTGTACGGTGCGGCTCCCCGCTGACATTGCGCATGCGCGGGATTACGCGGTGAATGCTGGGAGAGCAGCATTCGCCGCATCCCGGAAGCATCACTGTATGGTTTCAACCCTCACACAGTAAAGATGGCCACGGCCATCGCATTAAAATATAAAATATAATTTCGTCCGAAAAGAGGATTCCGGCGCCTAAGGAGGTGGGACATGTGAGTAAATATTGTATGCTGGCAAACGCAGACGATAAGTGTTTAAAAAAAAAAAAAAAACTTTATACCACTGAACCTACGCTTTAATTAATAAACGGTTTTACACTATGGGATCCCCCCTTTCATGTTTTCTTTGAGTACTCCATCGATCCACTAATGGAAGCGAGCGTTCCAGTCTTTGCCCCAAGTGTGCAGGCACTTATCCTACACGACCCACTTTACCTTAGGGCAGGGGTCTCAAACTGGCGGCCCTCCAGCTGTTGTGAAACTACAAGTCCCATCATGCCTCTGCCTGTGGGAGTCATGCTTGCAACTATCAGCCCTGCAATGTCTCATGGGACTTGTAGTTTCACAACAGCTGGAGGGCCGCCAGTTTGAGACCCCTGCCTTAGGGGGTCCAATCAGTGTGGTAAGCGCATTTTGATTCTCTGAGCACTCCAGGTGAAACTAGATGGTGAAGGCTGTTATATCACTGGGACATCAATTGCATGATCACGTTGAAGATTGTCCTCACGAGATCCAATCTTCTTGTTGTGAACTCACTTTAGGAAGGACTGCTTTATGAATGTTATTATCACACAGAGTGTTGGACTTACACCTAATACACTTGCTAAGTGTATTCCTTTACCTACCACCTTTGGTGGGAACTTTTCGATATTGCATGTGTTATACAGAATCTAATGTGAGCTGTTTTGTTTCTATAATTTATTTATCCTATTTTTTTATGTATGCATCACCCTCACAGGTGCACATTCAACTATTGTGCTATACACTAGGTCATTATTAGTGTAAGCACCCTCATCCCCACTCACAGTCCTAGAGCTGTGCCATACTGATATGAGGAGTCCCAGCCAGGGATCACTTCCACTCTATAGGTCATAGGTGGCAAACACAAGGCCCGTGGGCCGAATCCGGCCCTCCAGGCCATTTCATGTGGCCCTCGCACCTCTCCTGCAGCTGCAGGAGAGCTCCAGCCCTCCTCTGGTCCTACTCTAGATCCTTACTTTCTGCTTTCAAGCAATGCATCCAGCTTCTTCCCAGCAGTAGCCTAAGGAAAGGAAGGTGCACTGTGATGTAAGGGAGATTGGGGGACTCAACTTCTGATGGTGGGGTGGCTCTGGACATCTAATGTAAGGGGAGCGGATGTGCTGGACATCTAATCTTACAGATACAACCGGCCCTTTTGAGGGCAATCATAATGCTGATGCGGCCCACGATGAAATTGAGTTTGACACCCCTGCTATAGGTAAAACTGTGGCCACTAGGAGTACAAGAATCGTATGCATTGGAGCTCAGTGGGGGGTAATGAATGTTGTGGTGTCCGTGTGGGGGGGGGGGGTAATGCATGTTGTGGTGCCAGTGGGGGGGGGGGGGGTAATGCATGTTGCGGTGCCAGTGGGGGGGGGGTAATGCATGTTGCGGTGTCAGTGGGGGGGGGGGGGGGGTAATGCATGTTTACACAGGAGGAGGAAGTGCAGAGCGGGGGGGGGGCGGGGCTGGGGCTGGGAGCAATCGTGATGGGGCGGACAAAAACGACAAAAAGCGGACAAAAACGAATAGCCGCCCCCTCATCCCGGATCGCTCCCAGAGCCATCAGGACCGTCGCATGTACCGGGGGGGGGGGGGGGAGTCCCGTTTGGACCCCCGACCCGTGTCAAGGCAGGGACGTACAGGTAAGCCAATGTGCCATTCTACCAACGTAAATGTACATGCGGCGGTCCGCAAGCGGTTAAAGTGAAACAATAAAAGTGAAATATTCCTTTAAATTTCGTACCTGGGAGGGGGTGTAAAATATGCCTGTGAAATAGCGCATGTTTCCCATACTTAGAACTGTCCCTGCACAAAGTGTCATTTCTGAAGGAAGGAAGGAGGCCCTGGGGAGGACTGAGACTGGTTATGATACACGTCCTGATTTGCAGAAGGGTGTTTGTGGAGTGGGGGTGTCGACCGGCACAGGTCTATCTATCGACAGCGCCCACCCTCCCCCAACCAATGGAGCACCAGCCTGCCACTGCCCCTACCCTAAAAATACTGTACCTGTAGAACGAAACAAATAAATCCTACTGATTAAAAAACAAATTCTTTTGGGGGGGCGTGGCGACCGAGCTCCGACATGGCCGCGTAATACAGGAGCTCCGTATAGCCACGGGAGAGAAATACATTTCCACCGCGTCTACCGTCGAACGACCGGCACCGATCGACTCCTCGGGACCCGCTGCACGCGCCATGATGACCCGCCAGCGGAAAAATACCCAGTCCCCGAAGAAAGTCATGGACTTCTTCGCAGCGCGCGAGAACACACAAAATGGCACCGACGCTCTGGGGACAGTGCAGGAGACACGAGATACCACAGCATCCGTATCTCGCTCAGGACAACGCAGCTCCCTGCCAGCACCTGCCCTGCACAGCGTCTCGTCCTCAGGCAGCTCCAGTCCCTCTACCAGGAGCCCGGTGAAACAAAAAAATGAGAACTGCCTCCCCTGATAGAACGTCCGGAGACCCGGATATGGAGGTAAGCAGGCCACAGACCCATGAGGGGACGCAGCCGCTCGCACCGCCTGACCCAATAGCAGTATTCCCCACATCAGACAGGCCTGTGTCTGAAACATTCTTAAAAGAGATGCTGCTGTCCCTTAAAGCATCACTACACACTGACTTGATGGCTGGAATCAGCAACTTCCGCAGGGAAGTACAGGCCCTAGGTGACAGGGTGGATCAAGTGGAGCAGTGTGTGGGGAACCTCACGTCATCATTTAACAACTTGGTGGGTGCCCATAGCCACCATAGCGAAGATATTACTTGGCTAAAAAATAAAGTAGCAGATTTGGAAGACCGTTCCAGAAGGAACAACCTTAAAATAAGGGGGGTCCCCGAATCGATCCCTGCTACACAGCTCCTGTCCTACACCCAGGCATTCTTCTCCACTCTGCTGCCTTCCCTATCGCCTCAGGATCTCATTGTGGACCGCATACCTAAGCCCTAATTCCTGCCCGATTCCATTCCCAGAGACGTATTGCTTAGGGTGCACTTCTACCATATTAAGGAGCAGATCATGGTCGCATCTCGCAGAGCCGAAAACAGGCATCCTCCATACACTGACCTTCAAATACTCCCAGATCTGTCCAGACATACTCTACAACAGCGTCGCAACCTGGCGACAATCACCAAAGCACTGAGGAACCACAAGATTATCCACAAGTGGAAATACCCAGCAAAGTTGGTGGTCACTCACAACGGCACATCAGTCCCCATATCCACACTAGATGAGGGCCTAACGATGCTACGCAGGTGGGGTATCTTACCGAACCAGACACCTTCAATGACTCCAACACCTACCGCACCACCTGCCCCATTGCAAGAGGATTGGCAGCTGGTCACACGTAAACGCTCTTCTAAAACGAAAACCAGTGGCAACGTGTAAATTCACTACTGTTATGCATAGATGCTCTCTCCGGCTACAGGGGTTTTTATACGCTAATCCCTGTTCTTTCTCCCCCTAAGTTTTTTTTTTTCTGCAGTAGTTGTGCCTGCACATGGATCAGTTAATAGATCTCTTTCTTTTTGTTCTTCTTATTCAAGCATTTTTGTTTCTATTTGTTGTTATGCCACTCTCTTCTGTTGAAGTTGGAAAACCAGAACTGAACTATCGTCTCCTCTTGGAAGCAACTGGAACTGACATCCTCCCTCAGCCCATCAATCCGGGACACAGTGAGTACAACCACTACATGACATGTCAGACTGTTCACAAACAGCACTATGCCTATTAATTGTCTATCTATCAACGCACAGAGTTTGAATCACCCAGCTAAAAGACTGTCCATGTGGGCCGAGGCAAAAACACGCAATGCAGACATCCTGTGCGCCCAGGAAACTCATTTCCAGGAACTTAAAGCCCCTAAATGCTATCACAAGGACTTTCCTCACGTTTTCTTGGCTTGCACGCCTGGCCATAAGAAGGGGGGAGTGTTAATTGCTCTCAGGAATACCTTATCTTTCCGCTTACAGGAAGTCACTCCTGACCCCAACGGCAGGTACATCATTTTGAAGGGGGACATTAACTCACAGCCGTACACGCTAGTGGCTTTGTATGCCCCAAACTCACACCAGATCCGCTTTCTCAGCAGGCTACTATGAAAAGTTAAGGCTCAACAGTACGGGAATCTTATATTATGTGGGGACTTTAATCTCATTGTTGATCCAAGTCTAGATACGTCCTCAAAGAAACCCAAAGGCTCCACGCAGCTGAGAAGTTTGATGCATAGAGATGAAATATACGATACATGGAAGTGCATGCATGAGAGCTCAAGAGACTATACTTTTTTCTCGGCCAGGCACTGTTCATACTCGCGTATTGACCTATTCTTGGTAGATAAGTGGTTGCTACAAAAGGTATCTGCGGCCCGGATCCACGACATAACGTGGTCCGACCATGCAGCAGTAACTATATCCATTGCTGACCAGGCTGCCTCCCCTCCCATCTGGCGCTACAATGTCCGATTAATGCAAGAGTCACAAATCTCAGAACAAATATCCCAACATCTCGCAGAATTTTTTCTTAACAATGCTAAATCAGTAGAAGACCCCTTTACCCTCTGGAGCGTTCACCAGGGGCATAATGATTCAACTAGGCGCTAGGGAAAAACGAAGACGCACAAGCAAACTTAACTCTATCCTTGCTGACATACACAAGTTAGAAACGAAAAATAAACAGGCACCCAACCAGATTCTTTCTACAAAGCTCTCCCAGTTAAGAACCTCGCTTAAAGATCTATTAACCCAACGATATGACTATCACCTTAGAAGGCTCAAACTTAACTCATATGCCAACGCGAACAGAGCAGGCAAGTACCTGGCCAATAGACTGAAAGCAGCACGCACAAAGTCGAGAATTGACCACTTAATCCACCCCACCCTCACACACAAAATTACTGACCCTCAGAAGATAGCGGATCAATTTGCTGATTATTATAGTAGCCTATACAACCTTAAAAACGACCCCTTCACTTATCAACCCACGCCAACACAAATCTCAGATTTCCTACACAAATCTCAGAATCACAACTTCTCTCCTTAAACTCACAATTCACCACCTCTGAGATAGAAAACGCAATAGCCACCCTGCCTAATGGTAAATCTCCGGGTCCGGATGGATTTTCGAATGAATACTTTAACATTTTTGGCCACCTTCTAGCTCCTCATATGCAATCTATATTCACTAGAGCCGCAAACACAGCGTCGTTTCCCCCTGAAATGTTAGGCCGCGTACACACGAGGGGATATGTCCGCTGAAAACGGTCCGATGGACCATTTCAGCAGACATCTCTGCTCGTGTGTATAGGCTAGCGGACAGATTTCTCCCCCCGACAGATTTCAAAGCAAGCTTTGAAATCTATCCGGTGGGAATCTGTCCGCCCGACATGTCTGCTGGTTAGTACACTTACCAGCAGACATGTCGTCCCCAACCGCGCCGCTCCCGAATGGATTTGGCGCATGCGCGGAAGTTTTTTACTTCCTGGTGCGGTGACGCGGCGGCATCAACGTCACCGCCGCGTCACCGCCACGTCACCGCGCCGTCCGGCGGCGGGGAATTTGATCCGATGGTGTGTACACTCCCGATCGGACATATCCGATGGAAATGGTCCGCGGACCGTTTTCATCGGATATGTCCGATGGTGTGTACGCGGCCTTACAGGCCTACATAGTAACCCTTCCTAAGCCAGGTAAAGATCCGAATGCTCCCTCCAACTTCCGGCCAATTTCACTTTTAAACACGGACATCAAAATTTACGCCAAAATTCTGGCCAAACGCTTAGCAGATCTCATCCCATCCCTCGTTAAACGCGACCAGATGGGCTTTGTGAGAGGAAGGCAGACCTCAGACGCAACCAGGAGAGTAATTAATATTGTTCACCAGGCGGAAAGTACTCGAACGCCTTCTCTGCTGCTTTCCATAGACGCGGAGAAGGCGTTCGACAGGGTCCACTGGGATTATATGCAAATGACTCTGTCCAAATTTGGGTTTGAAGGACATATCAAGGAAGCAATACTGGCTTTGTATTCATGCCCCTCTGCAAGGGTGTACACATCCAGTATGCTGTCAGTACCATTCCAAATATCAAATAGGACGCGCCAGGGGTGTCCGTTGTCTCCAACGATCTTCAATCTAATGATTCCACCCCTGGCGGAGACTATCCGGTCGCTCGCTAACATACAAGGGTTTAGAATCGGTTCGACCCACCATGTAATAAACCTGTTCGCAGATGACGTAATATTGATGCTGACAGACCCGCTCATTTCATTACCTACAGCACATGACACACTGGTTTCCTTTGGGAAAATATCTTACTACAAAGTGAACTTCACCAAATCATACATACTAAACCTAGGCCTATCAACTTCAGACCACCTCCACCTGCAACAAGCACTCCCTTATGTCTGGAAGGACGACACTATAACGTACCTGGGAATTAAAGTGACCAACTCCACCAGATCCATGGCAGATACTAATCTGAAATTACTGATACAAAAAGTTAATACACAAATTAGTGGAATGTCCCATAAAGAACTGTCCTGGATGGGCAGATTAGCTGCATTTAAAATGTTTATATTGCCGCAGATCCTGTATATTTTTAGGTCACTACCAATTGCCATTGCCCCGAAATACACCAAAGCACTTTCCAACACTCAATGGCGTTTTCTATGGGGCACGAAACGGGCACGGTGCTCACGCAAAACCCTGCTACCCCACAAGAGTGCTGGGGAAGCGGGTTTGGTGGACATACTGGATTACCTTAAAGCGACTAGGCTTGATCAACTCAAGTACTGGTTCTCCCCCTCTGACGCACCACTATGGGTGGACATTGAGAGGGACTTTGCCCCTTCACATGACCTCCCATCACTCCTCCTAGGGGATTCGTGGATACCATGGGACTCGACCTCCACACCTCCAACTATAGCTACATCACTACAGACCTGGAGATCCCCACTGAACTCTCAACTCCCTGGAGGACTATACAGCATAAGTTCCCTCTCAGCTGGATTGAGGCTCATGTACCAATGTTGTCACTCAAAATTTTCGACACCCATGGTATACACACGGTACATAACCTCATGAAGGATGGGAGGCCTAAACCAGTACACCACATAATGCAGGAACACAACCTACCGGCAAGTGCGTTCTATACATGCACAAGAGTGGCCCACTTCCTACGGACACGCCCGCCCCCCGACATTTGCCTTCCAACATTTAACAGGAGGACAGACACACAACAAAGGTATAGCCATTTACTACAACTTACTACAAACTAAGAAGGCCTTTCATAAACAGAAGACACATGTAAAATGGGAACAGGACTTGGGGTTAACTCTTACTGAAGCCCAGTGGAAATTTGCTTTCCAAAATATACAAACAGCATCCCACTGCACGGGCCACTGGGAATTGATGACCAAAATCATTAATCGTTGGCAATACACACCTTGTAGACTTGCACTTATGTTTCCCAACACTTCACATCTCTGCTGGAGGAATTGTGGACATAAAGGCCACCTATTCCACATGCTCTGGGAATGCCCTAGCCTAACCAGTTTCTGGAATCAAACTTTCACACTCATAGGGGGGATATTGACCCCCCCTAACCCAGCATTGGCTATTCTACACATTGGGATGGAATCCATTCCTCACGAAATGAGACAAGTAGTGTCCTACATCCTGCTAGCAGCTAGATCTTTGATCTTACAAAATTGGAAACACGCCACTACACTCAACGTCACCGACCTGACCAGGAAAGTCCACCAACACTACACATTTGAATGACTGTTAGCAATTAATGCACTAAAATGCACTTCCTTTGACAAACGTTGGGTAATCTGGACCGCTAAATACACCATTGGATAACTATGTATGTCGCTTTTCTTTTTCTCTGTATAATTTACTGAATGCTTCCAGGGGAATGCCTATTTCCCTTGTTACTACCTGATCTATGTAGATTGTTACACGAGTGGTATACTTTTGATTTCACCTTTATGACATTTCTTTTATGATTTTTGTATATTGTATTTTGTAAAACTTCAATAAAAACTTCTATTGGAAAAAAACAAAAAACTAATTATTTTTAGGCTTCATGTACATGGGATGTTTTAAAACCTCTCCTGAACGATTTAACTTGACATATAGTAACCAACGTTTAAAAATGTTCGTTGTGCCACGTTTAGAAGTGTTTTTTACATTGAAAAGGTTTCCGTATTAAAAACTGTTACAGGCAAGGTGCGCATGCGCGGGACTTCCGGGAAGACGCACTGACCGGGAGCTCCTAGCCACCCCAGCACAACGCGGCTCTAAGTACACGAACGGGTGGGAGGACCGAGCCGAGGACGGCCCTATAGGGGAGCGGAAGGTACGGTGCACGTTTCTGGATGTCTGGCCCCGGTGACAAGCGGGGAATCAGCCGGCAGCTGGACTTTGGCCTAGCAGCCCCCTCAGCCTCCAAGATGGCGGGCGCGACCTCTCCTTGCGGTGACACGGCGGACCATACCACAATTACAGACCCTACGTCCCCGATCCAGCCTGATATACCCCTGCTGGCAACACCAGTGAGTACCGCTCCACCTTATTTAGCCTCACCAGCCTCCACTGAGTCGCTCCTTAGCCGCACAATGGCGGACATGATGAATACCCCCATGCTGCAATCCCCCATGAACCACGCTGGCTTCCAGATGCCTTCCCCCATCCTGCAGCCCCCCCATTCTGACATGGCTCAACTCCTCAATTGCTTCTCAGACATGCTTGCAGCAGGTCCGACACAAACAGCAGCGCAGATCACATCCTCTATTAAGGCAGACCTGCAAAACATTGGGGCTCGCATTGAAGCCATTGAACAAGCAGTGGATAATACTGTAGCCCGCACTAACCAAAACACTAACTGCATACAGACGCTGCAGGACCAACTTGAAGTCGCACTCGCTAAAATTGATGAGTTGGAAAATCGCAGCAGGAGATATAATTTCCGTATTAGGGGAATACCCGAGAGTGTCACTAATATTCCTGAAACAGTGAAACTTTTTATTAAAACCGTTATTCCCGACATCCCAGACCACAAGCTCGAGCTGGACAGGGCCCACAGGGCACTCCAGCCTCCCCGCCAAGATGGGCTCCCGAGGGATGTTGTGGTTAAACCCCACTACTACAATGTAAAAGAGGAAGTTATGCGGAGATCCCGTAATCTTGATGACCTCAACTTCCAAGGTAACAAACTACAGATCTTCGCCGATATCTCTCCTACCACGATCCAGAAGAGGAGGTCCCTGAAACCCCTTTTAGGGGTCCTCATACAGAAATCCATCAAATACAGGTGGTCCTTTCCATTTCGCCTCCAATTCGACTACAAAGACAAATCGCACAGCTTCTCAAGCTTTAGGGATGGTGAACAGCTGTTGCTACGACTCGGATTTATCAATCAAGAATTACCCCCCCAGGATCCATCCCTTCGCCCTGGCTCCTCAAAGAGGCCTCCCACAGGCAGCCCTATTACTCCACTGTGGAACAAACAGCAACCAAAGAGACATCGAGACTCTCGCCCCCCGAGATGACTTTGTTTCCCCCACTCATCTCTGAGATCATTGTATCCTAACTTAGGGGTTTTTCCCCTCGTCGGTATGGTGCTATTCACTATTCCCACCAAGTTTTGTTTTTTGCCATTAACATCTCTTTCTCTCCCTTAAGTTTTTTTTTTTTTTTAAGGACAATCTCTGGATTGTGCTTTACACAAACTGTCCACCCTGCTCTACCCACGCTGGCTGCGGGACATTATCCCTTTAAGTATTGCCTATTTTTTTTTTTTTTCCCCCTTATTCCTTGATTTTTATTACAATCTTTTTTTTTTTTTTTTTTTTTTTTAGTATTTATTTCTTTATAGCTTCCTGGTTTATTCCATTGCATGAGGGGGGTACGGGGTGGGCAAACATAGTGGAATATTATAGAACTGCTGTAGCAAGAACTCTGTTCTCATTTTTTGTATTCTTTCTCCTCTTTGTTTTGGTACTTATATATTGCAGTTCATTTTTGTCATGTAGCTCCGTATGCATACTGTCCCCCCCTCTGCCTCCCCCCCTGCATCGCCCTCTCTCCTTCCCCTACCCTTCCTCCTCCCCATCCTTCCCTCACCATTTTTCAGGCAGCATCAAGGTTTCTAAGTTATGGTTTATTATGTTAGCCATTTGGTTTGTGCTTTGTCCTCATATATGGTTACAGCTTTTTTCTATGTTTATAGTTTGGCTCCCCATCATGAGAGATCTCCCATCTACAGTTATGTTATCTTTCTGGGGGCCGATGTGCTGGGGCGGTCAAACATGCCACTTTTCCTGTAGTGACGGGCAGGAGTTCGCTCCTCGTGTGACTGCAGGCGAACAACCCCCTTAGAGGTTGTTACTCTCCTGAGCCCATCCTCTCATTGGGTCTCAGTACAGGACTTGGCCGATCAGTCCTGCATGCTCTTCTCCCTAGTCGTTCTCGCCTAGGCCTTTCTTTGTTTCATTGTTCTTTATCCGTTCTCTTTTTCTTATTTAATGTTTAAATCTTACTTAATCTGTCTTACTTTTTATCCTTATTTTTCCCCCCAGGAACTTACACGGAGGGCCTCCATCACTCCCAGCCCGCATCTACGTTCTCTCTCAGGTTCTCCTATGCTCGTTCCCAGTCCCTCGAGGTTCAAGGTAGGCCTGTCTTCAGTTTGCTCGTGCCCACCCTCACGTGTCCATGGCTGATACATCTCCCCGTCAGGCTGCCCTTAAGGTTGCTTCGCATAACGCCCAAGGCTTAAATTCCCCAACAAAAAGACGCAAGGCATTCCAGAGTTACTACTCGAGGGGCCTGGATATAATCTTACTCCAGGAAACTCATTTTCCTGGCAGCTACAATCCTCCTTTTCTCCACCGTGGGTACCCCTCCTTTTTCCTGGCAAACGCTGACACTAAAAAGAGAGGGGTAGCTATTTTATTCTCTAAAAAGACCCACTATGTACATTCCATGACTGTCGCTGACAAGGAAGGGCGCTATATTTTGGTTAAAGGATCAATAGAAGGGACAGTTCACACCATAGTCTCTTATTATGCCCCTAACCGGGGACAATCTAAATTTTTTTCCACTATGCTTAATACTCTCGCACCTCTTTTTGAGGGCAGGGTAATATTGGGTGGTGATTCCAATATCACATTTGACAATGTCCTAGATAGATCAAGGTCAGGAAGCCCCCGCCTTAAAAGACCACCTAAACAGAGCCTCCACATTGCTCGCCTTCTCCACACTCTGGGCCTCATTGACACGTGGCGGGAACTTAACCCTTCCGAAAAAGACTATACGCACTACTCTGCTCCCCATAAGACCTATGCCAGAATTGACCATATCCTTATGCCCTCTTCTGACATTCACGTAGCTTCTCACGCCTCCATTCACGAAGTCCCTTGGTCTGACCATTCCATAGTTCTCCTTAAGCTTTCTAACACGATATCTCCACCTGGGCGTCGTCCGTGGCACCTAAACTCATCTCTCCTCTCCAACCCGGTGCACTGCGCTATGTTGGAGAGGGAGATGCGGGAATACTTCGGGAACAATGATAAAGAGGATATCTCCCCTGTTTCCCTTTGGGGAGCACATAAAGCGGTGCTGCGGGGAAAAATTATTCAACTTTCATCGCAATTGCAGCGGGAAAGGAAGTTGGATATTGTGAACCTTGAGAAGGAGTTTAAACTCCTTAGCAAGGACCACAAACGAAACCCATCTCAGGCCTCCCTGGCCAAGCTCGATTCGGCTAGGTTAGCACTCAATTTGGCTCTTACCTCTTCGGCGGATAGGCATCTGCAATGGCTGAATGGTAAGCATTATATGCGGGCAAACAAGTTTGGCCCACAGTTAGCAGCCAAACTGACCCCCAAATTAAGGATTCACTCCATTCCCAAGATCAGGGCCTCGGACGACGCCCTGACTCAGAACCCTGAGAAGATACTCAAGGCCTTCCAGTCATTTTACTCCAACCTGTATTCATCTGACACCCAACCCTCACATTCCAGTCTTGACACCTTTCTACACAATATCCCTCTTCCCAGACTCTCTGACTCCCACCGCTCCACTTTAGACTCACCATTTCTGGAAACCGAGATTTGTGCAGTTATTAAAGACCTTAAGAAGGACTCGGCCCCAGGCCTGGATGGGTTTTCAAACCATTATTACAAAACCTTTTCTGGAATCCTATCTCCATATCTGGCCCGGTTCTTTAATTCCCTGCGTGAGAACCCCTCTCTTGATCCCACAGCGAACTTAGCTTTCATTTCAGTTATTCCTAAACCGGGTAAGGACCCTAGCGAGATAGGCAATTACAGACCGATCTCTTTGATCAACAATGACCTGAAGATAATGACGAAAATATTAGCGAACAGGTTAGCTTTATTTATAGGTTCATATATCCATAAAGACCAGGTGGGTTTTATACCGGGGAGACAGGGACCGGACCAGATTCGAAGAGCAGTCGATATCATCTCCCTCATGAGGTCGGGCTGGGATGGTGGCCCCCCCCAGGAAGGTTACTTGCTCTCCATCGATCTCCAAAAGGCATTTGACACGGTTGCATGGCCCTATCTTTTCACTTTGCTCCAGAAATGGGGATTTGGTCCAGGTTTCATTAAAACTTTAGAGGCACTATACTCCCAACCGATAGCACAGGTTAGGTTCCACGGTCACTTTTCAGATCAATTCCCCATCAGGAAGGGCACGAGACAGGGTTGCCCCCTTTCCCCTCTCCTGTTTGCGGTAGCCATCGAGACTCTGGCTATCGCGATCAGAAACCACCCAGACATCCAAGGAGTTCGCTGCGGACAATCGTCGCACAAATGCGCCTTGTTTGCAGACGACGTCCTCCTCTTCATTACATCTCCACTCACCTCGACCCCCAACGTGACCCAACTCCTCGAAGACTTTGGCAGCATATCCGGCCTCAAAGTTAACATGACTAAGTCAATGGCTCTAAACATAACAACACCTCAAGCCCAAATAGACAGTTTAAAATGCCACTTCCCTTTTTCCTGGAATTCTGTTTCCATTCCTTACTTAGGCATTCACCTCACCTCGCGGACTGAACTCCTCCACAAGCTTAACTACCCCCCCCTGGTTGGAAAGCTCATGAGGGACCTTTGCCAATGGTCCCTTTATAAACTACCCTGGCTAGGCCGCATAAATGCAGTCAAGATGACTCTGCTACCTAAAATTTTATATCTATTCCGCTCCCTTCCCATCCCAATCACTAGATCATACATTAACTCCCTCCAATCTGCTATAAACCGTTTCATTTGGGATAAGAAAGGACACCGTTTAGCTAAGACAGTCCTTTATAGGCCTAGATTGAGGGGGGGCCTCGGATTACCCAATCTGTGGTGGTACTACCGAGCTGCCCAACTTAGCCAGTTCTCGATAATCTACCTGAAAGGGCCCAAGCCGGATTGGGTTTCCATGGAAAGGATGGCGACCCCGGGGTTTACCCTAGACTTCCTTCTCTGGAATCATCCCAAAAGTAGACCTCCGATTCTTGCTCCTACATTATCCCACTCTATGGCACTCTGTGACTCTCTACACAAACTGAAACCCCTGATATCCCACTGGCACCCACTGGCCCACATCTTCCACAACCCTCGGTTTCCCCCTGGGCTAGACATTATAGCCTTCCAATGGTGGCTTGACAAAGGCCTTTACAGAATCGGACACTTTAATTCCAATGGGCCCCTCTCTTTAGGCTATTGCACTTCCAAACTTAAAATGCCCCCTTCCGAGAAATTCCGGTTCTACCAGATCTCCCACTTCCTTCGCCAGGTCATAAAAACCAGTGTTGACCCACCATCAGTAACCCCCTATGAACAATGGTGTTCCTCAGCCAGGGACACAAAAGGGGGTATCTCTCTTATTTATTCAGCTTTGGCCGAGCCACTGGAGAAAGCGTCATATATGACCAGTTGGGACCGAGACCTTGACCTCGACTGGACGTTGGAACGTTGGCATTCTAACTTAGCCCGCTCATATAAGGGCATTATGAATACCTCGCTGGTAGAAGCGAACCTTAAGGTCATGACCCGCTGGTATTTGGTTCCCACTCGCCTTGCCAAATTCTATCCACAATCCTCCCCTCTATGTTTTAGGGGCTGCGGACACACGGGCTCCCTACTCCACATAATGTGGGAATGTCCTAGGATTAGGTCCTTTTGGTATAAAACACTCAATCTCATCCGTAAAGTCACAGGGGTGGGGGTAACCCGAGACCCCACGATTGCCTTACTTAACAACCCAATACCTGAAATACCCAGGTACACGCAGGTTCTGATCTTTTTTATCTTACTTGGAGCCAAGATGACTATCACTAAGGCCTGGAAGTCCCCAACAGTCTCTTTCCTAATGGCCAAAAGGAAAATTTCCTGGATAATGTCGAATGAGAAGATCTCCAACACTATCCTTGATACTATTGATAGATTCAAACTCATTTAGGAACCATGGGCTTCGTATGTTGGAGTCCTTCTATGATTTGACTCTGATGTCAGTTAGAGTATTGCGGTTTTCGGGCCCGAATCCCCTGAACTTGTGACTCTCCGTGTAATTCCTGACCCTTCCGTTCCTTCTCTTTCTTTTTCTCTGCTCCCTTTTCCCCTGTCTCTTCTTTCTCTGCTGTTTCAACTCCTTCAGCTATTCTAATATAACAGTCAAGACTGTTATGGACCATAAGGGTCCTTTAGTTGTGTTTCTTTCTTTTTTTATAGTTATGGTTTAAATTGTTATCATCTGTGTTGTGTGTCTCTCGCGTGCCACTTCCCGGACCCAGGGGGGTTTGGAGTTCTCTCCTCTCTCCTGGGCCTTGGACTACCTTGACCCTTTTGCCTCGATAGTTTTTGGTCAAGTTCTATGCTTTCAGCGGGATAGCCCGCCTATCCTGGATTCAGATGCTTATCACTGAGCAGGCGCTACATTGGAGGTGGCTCGCGCCACACACCCCCCGCGCAGCACGGTCCCATCTGGGGCGCGGGGGTGAGGTGGAGTGGTTGCCACAGGCTACATGGTATGTAAAGGTTAGACTTGCTCTTTAGTGTCTCTGTGGTTAAGGTATATTAACATTTTGTACTTGATCTTGTTACTGTTTGCCTTACCTTGGTATTGTTGTAAACTTTCAATAAAAAATATGTTTAAAAAAAAAAAACTGTTACAGGCATTTGGTGTTTAAAATGCCTCTGAACATACTTCCTGAACGCATTTTTTTGCTTTCCAAAAAATGCTTCTAAACTCAACTGCCTAGAAATGACGTTAAAGGGGTTGTAAATTATTTTTTTCCCCCCTAAATAGCATCCTTTACCCTAGTGCAGTCCACCTTCACTTACCTCATCCTTCGATTTTGCTTTTAAATGTTCTTATTTCTTCTGAGAAATCCTCACTTCTTGTTCTTCTGTCTGTAACTCCACACAGTAATGCAAGGCTTTCTCCCTGGTGTGGAGTGTCGTGCTCGCCCCTCCCTTGGACTACGGGAGAGTCAGGACGCTCTCTACGTTGCAGCTATAGAAAGGAACTGTGTGTTAGTGGGCTTCCTGATGCTCCCGTAGTCCAAGGGAGGGGGCGAGCACGACACTCCACACCAGGGAGAAAGCCTTGCATTACTGTATTGAGTTACAGACAGAAGAACAAGAAGTGAGGATTTCTCAGAGGAAATAAGGACATAAGCAAAATCGAAGGATGAGGTAAGTGAAGGAGGACTGCACTAAGGTAAAGGAAGCCATTTAGGGAAAAACATAATAATAATTCCTTTACAACCCTTTTAAGGCTAATTTAACACCAAGACAATGGGGGCATCTTTTTTGCTGCGCTTTTCAGCTGCTAGCGGGGTGCTTTTAACCCCCGCTAGCGTCCGAAAAAGGGTTGCTTTCAATAGGCTTTCACACTGGAGTGAGAGGAGAGGCGCTTTACAGGCGCTATTTTTAGCGCTGTAGCACCTATAAAGCGCGTCAGTGTGAAAGCAGCCTAAAAAACCCTGTGTACATGTACTGATAAGATAATATTGAGGAGAATTTAGGGGCAGCTGAAAACAAAAAAACAGCAGCAGTGTACATTAAGCCTTACACCCTTTTCACATGAGGTAGTTTTCAGGCATTTTAGCACTAGAAATAGCACCTAAAAACTGCCTCCCATGAGTATAGCCTCAGGTCAATTAGTTAAATATTCATATAATGTACCATCATCCAAAAATTGATAGAGAGAAAAGGGACTGGAGGATAGAATGGGAGCAGCTGCTAGTACCGGTTTCACGGAAGTACCGCTTCTTCAGGAGGTAATCTGTATAATGAACAACATCATATCATGAATAGCAGAGAACATTAACCACTTGACCACCAGCCATCGTCAAATAACGGCGGCAAGGTGGTTGCTTAACTCTGGGATCACGTTATATAACGTGATTCCAGAATCACGCTCCCGCGCGCACACGGGAATGTTCAGATCGCGGTAAATTGCCGCTGATAGCGGGCGTTTACCACGTGATCGCTCCGTCCAATGACGGAGCGATCACATGTAAACCAACTGGCGTCATTTTATGACGCCGGTTTCTCCCTCCTCTCTCTGTACCGATCGGTAGAGTGTGAGAGGAGAGTGCGGATGGCAGCAGCACTGTGGGATGGATCTGTGACTATTGCAGTCACAGATCCATCCATCCCTGCTCAGCCATCCCTGCATTAACCCCTTCCTTCCCTGTGCATTACTCTGCATACCCCCTGCACAATACTCTTCCCCCTCTGCGCAATACTCTGCAGTACCCCCCTGCGCAATACTCTGCAGTACCCCCCTGCGCTTCCCAGCCTAGAGGTGAGATGTGGGGTCTTATTGACCCCATATCTCACTGTAAAGAGGACCTGTCATGCTATATTCCTATTACAAGGGATGTTTACATTCCTTGTGATAGGAATAAAAGTAATCAAAACATTTATTTTTGAGGATAAACGTGTCAAACTAAAATAAATAAAGTAAAAGAGTGAGAGCAATCATTTTGGCCCTAGACCTTCTCTCCAACTAAAAAGATGTAACCAGTAAAAACATTTAAAACGTCGCCTATGGGGATTTTTAAGTAGCGAAGTTTGCCATTCCACAAGCCTGTACAATATTGAAGGGTGACATGTTGGGTATCTATTTACTCGGCGTAACTTCATCTTTCATATTATGCAAACACATTGGGCTAACTTTGCTTATTTTTTTTAAAGCACAAAACTGTTTTATTTCCAAAAAAAAATGTGTGCGTAAAATTGCAACGACCGCCATTGTATTCTATATGGTCTATGCTAAAAAAGCATATATAATGTTTTGGGGTTCTATGTAATTTTCTAGCAAATAAATGATGTAGGAGAGAAATGTCAGAATTGGTCTGGGTGTTCCAGAACGCCTGATGGTGCTCCCGGCATGTTGGGCCTCTGTATGTGGCCACGCTGTGTAAAAGTCTCACACATGTGGTATCGCCATACTCAGGAGGAATAGCAGAATGTGTTTTGGGGTGTAATTTGTGGTATACATATGCTGCGTGTGAGAAATACCCGCTAATATGAAAATGTTTTGGAAAAAATAAATAAAAAAAATCTTGATTTTGCAAAGAATTGTGGGAAAAAATGACAACTTCAAAAAACAATGCCTCTTTCTAAATACCTTGGAATGTCTTCTTTCCAAAAAATGTTCATTTGGGGGGTATTTGTTACCAAAGATATGTAGCAGTATACATTTTAGGCCAAATTTATGAAGAAAAATTACTTGTTTGCAAAATTTTATAACAGAAATGAAGAAAAATACATTTTTTTTACAAAATTTTCGTTTTTTTTCATATATAGCGAAAAAAATAAAAGATCAAATACCACCAAAAGAAAGCTCTATTTGTGGAAAAAAAAGGACAAAAATGTCATTTGGTTACAGTGTTGTATGACTGAGTTATTGTCATTCAAACTGTGAGAGCACCGAAAGCTGAAAATTGGTCTGGTTATTAAGGGTGTTTAAGTGCCCAGTGGTCAAGTGGTTAAAAACAGTAGGGAAACATTGATAAACTGCAAGAAATCAAATGTGCAGATTAAATTGGATCTGCTTACCAGAGGGTCAAGGGCCACCATGGAGCTTGCCGAATAAAACCCCCCCCCCCCCCCCTCGGTGAACAAGGGGGAAAAAAGTTTGTACTCTAATAGAATAATAACAATAATGATTTGTAAGATAATTAGGACACTCGAGCTTGTATAAGTGAAGGTTCACCACGTGAAGAAAAAATAGTGAGTGGTGGAAGGCAAAACCAGGCCCAAAGGAGAGGGGGATAAGTGAAAAGGAGAGGTAAAGTTAGGGGGAGGGGAAAAAGGGGGAGGAAACGAGAAAAAAAAAAAAAGAGAGAGGGAGAAAGGAAAAACAAAATGGAGTGGAAAGAAGGGGGGGAAGGGGGGAAGGAGGGCAGGGGGGCAATGGAGGAAAGAGGGGGGAAAGGAGAAAGTGGGGGGAAGAGGGAGGGGGAAAAAGGGGGAGGGGGGAGGAAGTAAAGGGCAGAAAGAAAAAGAGGGGTAGAAGTGGAGGAAAGGGAGGGGGAGAAGGTGGGGAATAAAAGATAAAAACCAGAAGGAGCCAATTCACCAGTATACTATAGTGAGATTACTAGCAACACCGTGGAGTGAAAAAAGAGTGTTTTTTTATATGATGCTAATTAACTTACCAAGGCTGATAACAGCACTTGTTTAGAGCAGATGGGAGCTGAGCGTTGTGGCAGGCAGGTATGCAGCTCAAATACTGTCAGGCAGCAGAGGATAAACAACTGTTTGCCGTCAAGGATCCCAGCTAAACTGTATAATAACCTACAGTGCTAAGGACCAGGTAAGAATAATAACAGCACTGCAGAGTTGAAGGAAGCCAATAAAGAAAACAGCAGTTAGAAGGACCGAATGGTTAAGAAAGCTGAGACAGCTGCAAAAAATTACTTGCCCACAAATCACTTACCAGAGTGCTCAGATCCCAGTATGTAAGCCCGTGAAGAGTAACACAACTCACATTGTAGGCTCCAAACAGGACCCCTTAAATGTGATCCAACCCCGCCGTACACTGCTGATGCTCCGACTGAGCGACGTGTGACGTTGCGGGGTCAACAGGCCCCCTCCTCGCAACACCAGGAAGTGCTGCGTCAGTACATCCTCAGTGGAGCTATTGGCCACAAGGGCGTTCCATAGAGGAGGGACAGGATTGGTCGAAATGCTGGCCGATCGGGCCAGGGGGTGTGTACATGTCTGCCAATTGGGGCAGAGGACGACAAGCTTCAGCAGCAAGGGACTCCTGTTGGAAAGGAACCAACATTGCAACAGAAGACTTCCGCAGAAAGTAAATAAGAACATCTATTAACCATATGATGATCATAGTACTTAAAGTAATTTTAATTGTGGTTTTAATTAAAAATCTATAGCCTCAGACCTGAGAGACCAGGGGGAAGAGATTTTGGAATCGGTAAGCGTACTACCATAGGGAGACATATCGGCCTGTACAACTGATGTGACCTATTGGTGGTTCGCTTCCTGGTCCTTGAGGTGATCGCCCCAAGTCCGAGGTCCTTACCTGGTCCTGAGTCAGCACTGTAGGTTATTAGACAGTTTAGCTGGGATCCTTGACTGCAAACAGTTGATTACCCTCTGCTGCCTGACAGTATTTGAGCTGCATACCTGCCTGCCACACCGCTCAGCTCCCATCTGCCCTAAACAAGTGCTGTTATCAGCCTTGGTAAGATACTTATAATAGGGTGACCAGACATCCCCAGTTTCAGGGGACAGTCCCCTGATTGAGGACACTGTCCCTGGACCAAGTCTGTCCCTGATTTTGTCCCCAGATTGGATTCAATAGGGGGAAGGGGCAAATGCAAAGACAATCAGTGCAGAATTAAAATAAAAAAAATTAGAATTACACCCCCCCCCCGCTCCGCCGTGCCTCATAGCATAGGGGGTTGTATTTTTCCCATTATCTGTGCCCCTTTCTGATGATCATGTGCTGGTTGGAGTGGAGGGAATATTTCTTCAGTTTCGGGTGCATGCCCATTCAGCTTCGCTCGCATGTACTTCTGCCTTGGCTCAAATCCTGGCCAGCCACCTGCCTATCTCCTTGCCTTCCCTGGCAGAGTGATCTTCCTCTGCTCCCCATCCAGTAGTAACCGGGGCCCGAAGCGTGAGGCCGCGTACACACGAGGAAACATGTCCGCTGAAACTGGTCCGCAGACCAGTTTCAGCGGACATGTTCGATCGTGTGTACGGCCTAGCGGACAGGTTTCCAGCAGACAAAAGTTTCTAAGCATGCTTAGAAAACTTGTCCGCTGGAAACCTGTTCGTCGGACATGTCCGATGGTTAGTACGCCCAACCATCGGACCGAAATCCTGCGCATGCGTCGAATTGATTCGACGCATGCGTGGAAGCATTGAACTTCCTTGTTTGAGCATGTCTGTGTGTTATATGTCACCGCGTTCTCTGTCCGCGGGGATTTTGGTCTGATGGCGTGTACACACATCAGACCAAAATATCCCTGGAGACATGTCCGATGAAAACGGTCCGTCGGACCTGTCTCATCGGACATGTCTCCTCCTGTGTACAGGGCCTGAGACTTGAGAGGCTGTGAGGCGGGCGGCGACGGGCAGAGTCGCTGATTGTTGCCATTACTAGTAAAGAAAAAAATATGTCCCCGGATTTCATTTAAAAAATCTGGTCACCTTAACTTAGCATCATATAAAAAAAAAACACTCTTCACTTCACTGCGTTTCTGAGAATCTCACTATAACATATTGGTGAATTGGCTCCTTCTGGTTTTTATCTTTTATTCCCCACCTTCTCCCCCCACCTCCCCTTCTTCCCCTCTTCTTCTTTCCGCCCTTTCTTTTCCCTCCCCAACCCCCCTTCCCTCTTTTTGTTTTTCCCTTTCTCCCTCTCTTTTTTCTCCCCCCCCCCCTTTTTCCCCTCCCCCTGACTTTATCCCTCCTTTTCACTTTTACCCCTCTCCTCTGGGCCTGGTTTTGCTTTCCACCACTCATTTTTTCTTCACGCGGTGAACCTTCACTTGTACAAGCTTGAGTGTTTTAATTATCTTACAAATCATTATTGTTATCATTCTTTTAGAGTACAAACTTTTTCCCCCTTGTCCGCCGAGGGGGGGGGGGTTTATTCGGCAAGCTCCATGGTGGCCCTTGACCGTCTGGTGGTAAGCAGATCCGATTTAATCTGCACATTTGATTTCTTGCAGTTTATCAATGTTTCGCTGCTGTTTTTAATGTTTTGTGCTAGTCATTAAATTATGTTATTCATTATACAGATTACCTCCTGAAGAAGCGGTACTTCCGCGAAAACCGGTAGAGGTCTCCTTCGATTTACCTTACACCAACAGATACTACACGGTTTTCCGTTGTTATTACTGTACTGCTGTAATCAGTGTGAAGTTGATTGTTATGGTTCTGTTTTTAAATTGTATATTGTTTTATGTATAATAAATGTTTTTTTTACTGCACTTAAAGTGGATGTAAAGTTGATGTCACAATGTAGAGTATAAGTATTCCTATCATCTGTGCCCAGTCTTGCCACACAGAGTTAATCCAGATCCGAGTAATCCTCTTTCAATGTTCAGCAAAATGAACAGCCTTCCAGATAAAAACCTGCCTAAATAAAAAGTTAGTTTTCTCTCTTCTTGCTTTAAATGACAGGTTATTTACATATCTAGCTCAGACATGTTTATCATATGTTATGTTAATCATAACATGGGGTATAAAAAGTGAGAAATCCACCCCTCCCCCACATAATACATCCTGGTAATATACAATGAACTTTGGATCACCTCATGTTATGATAAACAAAACATAACATAAGATAAACATGTCCAAGCTAGATATGTAAATAACCTGTCACTGAAAGCAAAAACAGATAAACAGACTTTATAATTTGGCAAGTTTTTATCTGGAATTCTGTTAATTTGCACTGAACATAACAAGAGGATTACTCAGAGCTGGATTAACTCTGTGTGGCAAGACTGGGCACAGATGATAGGAAATATTATACTCTACATTGTGACATCAAAAAAAAGCAAGCAGCATCTTTGGGCGGCTTGGGAACGCTGTCGCCCCTGCCCATTGCAATGAATGGGCCTGCGCTTCAGAAGCGTTGCAACACAGGCGGTTTTAACCCCTTCTTCGGCCACAAGCGGGGGGTTAAAAGCCCCAATGGCCGCAAAGAGCCACTTAACCACATGCCAACCAAAAATATGTAGAATACCTATCGGGCTAAACTGAGGGAAAAACTTTTTTATATATATTTTTGGGGATATTTATTATAGCAAAAAGTTAAAAATATTTTTTTTTTCAAAATTGTCACTCAATTTTTGTTTATAGCGCAAAAAATAAAAACTGCAGAGGTGATCAAATACCACCAACAGAAAGCATCTATTTGTGGGGAAAAAAAAGGACATCAATTTTTTTGGGGAGCCACGTCGCACGACCTCGCAATTGTCAGTTAAAACAACGCAGTGCCGAATAACAAAAAGTGGCATGGTCTTTGACTAGCAAAATGGTCTGGTGCTTAAGAGGTTAAACAGCGCTAAAGCACTGCTAAAACTTGCAGCACTTTAGCACTAACGCGTGGGTGAGCCCAGTGTGAAAGGGGTCCTAATGAGTAAGAAGTTGGGAAGTAATTTTGCACAGATCTTGTGCCTGTGTACAGAAAAATGTACAGCAGAAGCAAGACTGGTCTAGCAAATACTAAAACATGTTTACCCAGCACTGTGTTACTTATTTTACTGTGTATACTTATCAACGTTTGGGGCAGTATGTGCCCAGGGACAAATGCCTGGAATTCAGACCTCGTGTTCCCAGCTTTCATCCCTCGGCATATTACTGCCCTAGGTTCCTTGTCCAGCAGCAGAAGCTGTCAGCCCAGTGAGCATGGAGCCTTATGACAAGACCTAAAGGAACTTTAAGGTGTGACTTAACCTCCCTGGCGGTATTCCCGAGCGTGACTCGGGGTTAACATTCAGTGCCAGAAGCGGTAACCCCGAGTCACGCTCGGGGTGCATTTTTTTTCCCCCCAAAAATTCCTGGCGATCCGGCGGGGGTTTCCCGCTGGATCGCCGGTCAGACTAGCCTCCCTGGCGGTCTTCACGTGTGTGGCACGGGGTGAGATTTTTAAGCTAATATCGGTAACCCCGTGCCACACACGCGCTTACCTCGCTGGATGCAGAAAAAGTTTACTTACCTTTTCTCTGCGATCCAGCGACCGAATCCCCGCAGTACACGGCGGGCGGATGTCCGCCTGATGCTGTGTGTTCCGCCGATTCCCTTCCTGCGAGCGTCGCGACGTAGGGGGGGGAACGGCGCCAAATTTAAAAAAGTAAACAAACACTATACATACAGTACACTGTAATCTTATAGATTACAGTACTGTATGTAAAAAATACACACCCCCCATGTCCCTAGTGGTCTGCCCTGTACACTACATGTCATTTTGTATAATAAAAACTTTTCTTTCTCCCTGCAAACTGTAGATTGCCCATAGCAACCAAAAGTGTCCCTTTATGGCAAAAATTGTTTTAGAGCAGCTAAAAAACAGCGATAATAAATCAGAATCACTTGCAGAATTTAGCGATAGCGATTTATGGGGAAATTCGTCATAAAAAAAAAAAAAAATGACAGCAAAAATTCTGCAACTGAGCAAATTTCAGTGATTTTGATTTGATTACATTATTGAATAATTTTTACTATAATTATATTATCATTTGTGATCATTTTTTATAATTATTTATTATATTATAATTTTTAATTAAAAAAAAAAAAAAAAAAAATCATACCCGGGATGCCTATTAGACTCTTGTTTGAATAGATTTAAGTGAGTTATTCCTAAGAATTACAAGCCTACAGTATAAAACGCCAAATTCCCTTGCAAATAATGGTACCGCTTTTAGCACCTAAAATCTTAAAGAATCATACCGCCAGGGAGGTTAAAGGAACACTAAAGGCAATGTTTTTTTTTTTTTTTTTTTAAATAACATGTTATACTTACCTCCACTGTGCAGCTCGTTTTGCACAGAGTGTCCCCTAACCCTGTCTTCTGGGGTTCCTCGGTGGCTGTCTTGGCTCCTCCTCGCAAAAGCTTTCCACCTTCATGCGAGCAAGCTCGCATGGTGGAAAGCTTTTGCAAGTGAGCTCCCGTGATACAGTGATGGAGCGTACACTCGGATTTTTTGGAAAACTTGATCATTTTGAAGTTTGTTGGCAAAAAGTCTGACCGTGTTTATGAGGCTTTAGACTGGCCATACATTATACAATTTTCTTCTTCAATTTTCCTTTAGATTTACCAAAACCATATAATATCAGGTCAAACCTAAAAACTTTCAATGTGTATTCAGACCTTTGCACTACATAGTTGAAGGTAAATCTAAAGAAAATTGAGTAGTGTATGGCCAGCCTTACAGTTACAAGTTTGCTTATAGCTCCAAGAATATACAAACTTTAACATTAATATATTTGTGAAAGGTGAAATTGGAATCCTATTTGTCAAAATTCTGATTGTGGATTCTCATATTTAACCCCTTTCCCTCTAAATAAATACAAAAGCTGTCACCTGTTTGGAGTTGTCACAGTGATGGGCGATGGCACTATGGGCAGAGGGGATGGCACCCTCAGTTGCACCCCTGACCAGGAAATGTGGCAGCCACAATACGATTTCAAATAACTGTAGCATCCTGTGGCAGCCGCCACTCCACTACTGCCCACCACCAACACTTTTCCTCCAGGCACTGAACTCAGCCAATAAGTGTCCAGTCCATCGCTGCTAGCCAGAGAGCTGTCTACAGTGACCACAAAATCGTCAGCACGGTCCCCGATCAGGCGGCGTAAGAGATCTTGTACAGCAGAGGTCTGTGTCGTGTCACTGGAATGGGGCTTTAGGTGAGACAATGTCTTGAACGCCCGTCCTGATAGTGACCCTCTAAGACAGAAGACCATCACAATCATCATTACCACAACCTTCATTGTGCTAGCTTCTTAGGGGAGGCAGTTGTTCTTTACAGATTCATGAGTCCTGGAACTGAATGAGATTAATAACGTTCATAGAGAGCCGTCGATGATGACCGTGAGCTGAGAAGTTAACTCATAGAAAGTGATTGTAAAGTCAGCGATTATATGAGCGGACCACAGAGCCTCTGATATAAGAGAATGTGTGATTGGTGTGCTGTTTCGTTACGTCATTGGCTCTGTGTAATAGCTTCCAGGGTTTGCTGCTGCCTCTCCTTCCGCATATCTATGCAGTTGTTTGGAAAGCTTTGGAGAGGCTGCATAGTGCTGGAGGTAATCTGTGCTTTCCGATGTGAGTTTGTTTCGTAGACTTGTGCAATCCGAATTGGAGGAAGGGGGTGGAATGTTTTGAAGTGTGCTGAAAATCAAGTTTTCTTCGAAACTGTCAGCATTTGTTTTACTGAGGTTAAATGTATCATGATTACCAGATGTTGTATCCTGCCTCTGCTTACATACCTCCTGTGTGCAACTGGCCTAATTTAAAGGAACGATCCCTATTTGGAAACCAATTTCCTCTAACCCCTTCACTCCTCAGTTGCCTCTTTTTAAGCTTGAAGGTAACTAACCTCTAAATTCTTGCATTTGTTTTATTTATAGTGGAACTAAACTGTATCTGAGTTTAAAGTGATTGTTATTTTAATAGGGGGGTTGTGTACTGAGAGGGTGTGCGCTGAATGGGGGGTCTGTGTAACATGCAGAGGGTCCAGAGCTGTTAGGGGCTGTATAATGTAAAGGGGTCCAGAGGTGCAGGGTAGGGATGAGCTTCGTATTCGAGTCAAACTCTGTTCGACTCGAACATCGTATGTTTGATCGTTCGTCGAATTACGAAAGTTTTGGGGCGTTCGCACCAAATTTGAGTGTCGTGTCACAGCCCATAATTCACTGTGGCAGTGCATTGCTGGCTGATAATTGGCCAAGCATGCACTATGACCCGCATGCTTGGCCAATCACAGCTTGCAAAAAACAGAGCCAGGGTGGCTTTGGCCAATTATGGCTCAGGGGGTTTAGTACACGCCCCACACTATAAAAGGCCACCTGCAGGTCAGCCTTATGTAGTGTGTGTTGTGGTGGTTGAGAGAGAGCGAGTGTCATTTTTTTGTAGGCAGGCAGGCTAGTCAGTTAAAGTTAGTGTGTAGAGCAGTGGTGCCCAACCAGTGGCCCGCGGAGCCCTCTGATGTGGCCCACGACCTCCTGCTCTGGAATAGAATAAAATAACTAGAATACTGTTATTAAAGATAAGTTTATTACTAAAATCACAGTGTATATATGGGCATATCATCTGTTCTGCAGTGGTTACTGGGTTGCTTTCAAACTGATCCACAGGTGCAGAGAAGTGCATCTTTGGGTTACCTGCACTGAGCCATAGACTTCTATTACCTGCAAGTTTTGTGTGCTTTCTGAAAGTGCACCACACCTACAGAATATAATAGAAGTCTATGGCAAAGTGAAGCTAACCTGTAGGAAAGCCACAGGTTAAGTGTGCTGCACTCGCGGTGCGTGTTAACAACTGTGCATTTGTGTGAAAGCAGCCTTGGGCCCCTTTCACGTGGTCAGTCCGACCAAATCGGACTCTCTATTCATCTTTAAGGAGTGGAAGATGTAAATGGACTTGTGTCTGTTTACAAAGGCTTACCACCAATCCAATCCGCCCTGTTCTGCACTTTGTGGCCCGCGACTGGTTACCAAGTCACATAAGTGGCCCCTGTTCTTCAAAAGTTTTGGCACCCCTGGTGTAGAGGATCCCAGGTGTTGGCAGGCAGGTGATTGTGCTAGCTGCAGTATTCTCATATGGTGTACCGCCTGTGTCCTCTGCAGTGTGCACCTAAAGCTACGTGGTATGTACTAGGGCTGCGCATCTTCACCGGTCTCACGATTCGATTCCGCGATGCATCACGATTGCAGCGCAAGTGCGCATGGCTTTCATCAAAAAAAATTAAGTTCTCCATTTTTTTTTCTATCTGTTCTTACCTGCTACAGGAGATGGTCAGAGACTGCAGACCTGCTACA